>JAKTTS010000204.1:0-25727 GCA_030560485.1 Ascoidea tarda (nom. inval.) | reverse complement strand
TGTCTCCTGGAATAGGTTTGGTTCCTGGAGGGCCAGGAAATTGAAGAGAGAATTCATCTGTGAAAATGGGAGAAGAGAAGACACCTGTGGAGCCTAGCAAAGAAAGAGTTGCTAACTGTCTGAGTGGTACCATATCTGGAGTAGTTCTGTAGTTCTTTAGGGGTTGGTTTGGGGAGCAGAAGAAATATCGTTTGAGATGAGCAATCTCAAGAACGACCCCATTTATATCTTTATCTTTTCCTGTTTTGGGCGTGTGCAAAGTTGCTACAACCAGTCCCTCTGAATTTAGTGAGGGGCGTTTAGCATGGGAGTGTTCGTTGGCGAAAGGAGTGTGCGAAAATAAAATCAGAATTAAATGTATATGAAGAGGTTATATAGTCAAATATTTAATGCTGCTGTGTGCTCATCCACGAATGGTCAAGTCGTCTGGAATACCGTCGTACTCGCCATATCTCAATGCTAAGTTGATGTTTTGTAAGCACTGAGTGGAAGCTCCCTTTAAGAGATTATCGATGGTAGCAACAACAACAACTCTGTTTTGCTTAGAGTTCACTGCAAATCCACCAACAACAACACCATGTTTGCCACTTATGTCTTTGACATATGGAGCTTCTCCACTGACCGTCACTAATTGTTCATCTTGGTATGTATCTTGGTACAAGTTTCTGATATCTCTGGCTGTTAGTTTGGCGTTCAAGGGGATGGAGATGGTTAAAGTTATACCTTGATACCACTGGGCAACATGGGGAATAAAACCAACATCAATGCCTAACTGAGATGAGATTTCTTTTTCATGAACATGATCTGTTAATGAGTAAGGAATTAAATTATTGCTTAAAAAATTAACATCATTCTTGATAGATGGTTTTGTACCTGCTCCTGAATAACCGGAAACACCGAAAATAGTTGGCACTTGATTTCTGTCGATATAATTTAGTAATGGCTTAATTGCTACTTGAGCACAGGTAGCGTAACAACCCGGGTTACTGATTTTTTTAGCATTTGCAATCTTGGAACGATCATTTAATTCTGGCAATCCATAAACCCATTCACCGGTGGTATCGAATCTATAATCGGCTGATAAATCAATAATTTTGGATTTCCCATTGTTAATGGTTTCAATCGCTTGAACAAATGGCTTACAAACTCCATTTGGCAATGCCATAACCCACATATCGATTTTCTTATCGTTTTCAATTTTTTTAATATCATCAATTTTCAAATTAGAGTATAAGATGTTTTGTTTATCATATCCTTCAACTGGTTTACCATCCAATTCTCTTGATGAAACATATGATATCTCTAAAAATGGATGTTTGTTGACCATTGAAATCAAATTTTGAGCAGTGAATCCACGAGCCCCAATAATACCAATATTCGAAGGGGTATTATTCTCATGTTTAGTTAATGGTGAACTCTTTTCAAACCCAAACTTTAATGAGCCCGAAGATGTTGCAGATGTGTTATACTTAGGTGAGTTTGTTGAAAATTTTCTTTTAAATGATAAGGTAGAAAATTTTCTATTTTGAGTAACGTTCTTAAAGACTGCTGAACCACCATTGGATTTATTTGGGCTATTGTTTGGTTTTTTATTATTTTCAATTATAGGAATTGATGAAACTTTATTTGAAAAATTATCAATTAATTTGGTAATCTGAGATGGTTCATCAATACCGTACCAATATAAAATATAGCCGTTTTTATGGTATGATCCTTGAGATTTAGTAAAGTGCCAGCCATTATTTGGATCGTCTTCTTTGATGATCCACTGTAAAGATGGATAATCTAATTTAATTTGAGTAAAAATATTATCTGTGACATTATTTAACCAGCCATTTTTGGAAGCTAAAAATTTATCCAAGATTGGTATATTATCATTATTTTTGATAATTGCCAAAACATCTAATGGTTCATCACCATAAGCAGTGAATTTGGAGTTTTCCAAGTCTCTTAAATAATAGGCAACTGAGATTTTACCAGATTTAATGTCATCATCTCTTAATAGGACATTTCTTAACAAATCGATATTTTCAAATTGGCTTAAATTGTTCTTGGTTATTAATTTGTAACCTCTTCTGATTAAAGTTCCGGCACCGCTATCAGTGAATAACTCTTTTTGCAAATCATCCACATTGATAATGGCTACAGAAGAGGACCTTGGAAGGTGAGTTAACAATTCTTTAATTTCTTTAATTTTTAATTTGGTACCGTATTTAACCCAGGATTCTTTTAATAAAGATTCGTATTCTTGATCTAGATTGATTATTGAGATCTTTTCTCCGGTGTTTCCGTTAATGATTCCACCTTTTTCATTTAAATAAACAATTTTCAAAGGTTCAAAAACCCTGGCCAACTCGCCGGCGGCAACATCGGCGTTGACATTTAAAATTTGACCTGAAGAAGTTTCGGCCAATGAGGTCAATATAGGTAAACAACCAGCTTTGATGGAAGCCTCAATTGATTGTTTATTGACAGATTTAATCAGCCCAACAAGTTTATATTTTTTTTCATCCAAGTAGTCAGCATTAAATACACCTGAGGTTATTGGTCTTGCTCTTACTCCCATTTTTTCTAAGGCTGAAACTAGTTTCAAATTTTGTTCCATAAAGCAATTTCTAACAATGCTCATAGTTTTAGGATCAGTTATTCTGATTCCATCAATGTAATCTGGCTCGATATTTTCATTTTCCAAAAACTGATTGACCTGTGGACCAGTGCCATGCAAAACTATTGGAAATAAACCAACATGGTATAAAAAGGCTAAACAGGAAGCTAGTTCATTTAATTGGTCACTAATAATTGCCCCACCGACTTTTATAATGGCAAACTGTTGAGACGAAACCGAAGTAAAATATTTTAAATACTGTTCAACCTCACGTTTAGAGCCAATGTTGTTTAGTAATTGAATAACAGTAGATCGGGTAGAATTGGTGATGGCAGTGGAGGTGAAAGAACGATAGCTGATCGTGAAGCTAGAGGTATTTATGAAACGGTTATTCTTATTGAATGTTTGGGAAACATTTGTGGCAGCTAACTTTGTGGCTAGGAACTTGGAGGACAAGTTCAATAAAGAGGATTTAGAAACAGATGAGTTAATGGCGGTTTTAATCATTTTCATAACCTTTCAATTGATATCTCACAGTTGTATATGGTCAGAAAGTTGTAGCAACTGAACCAAATAATAGAAAACGATATATATAGCGGCTAATATAGCAACGATTAGTATTGATTTTGTCAGGAAAATGAAGGCTCAAATCTTTAGATTGCTGGTAGGCGATGAATCGAGATATAGATGGCAGAGAGGTGTTGCAAGTGAAAGCTTTGTTGGTGAGTCAAACAAAATAATCCCATATATCTCTGCTCCCATTCTGTGATTGGCCCACCAAAAATGGAAAAAAAAGTTGGAAAGACTACCGAGAGAGAGTCACACACCTGATATCCGGTTTAAGACCTCGGATAGTTACGCATTGGTTATTATTTCCGTAATATCACTAATACATAGTTAGTTAATCAATTTAGAATACTAGGAATTATAATATTACTATTCAATTAAGAGAATTGAAGATTTGAATATGTTAGTATATTTAAACAAATAATACTATCAAAACCTCACATCCCACAAATAGAAAATCCAGATATATTGATTAATCTTTAATATATATGGATTTATCACAGAATCGAAATACTGAGAAGGTTGAAAATTTAGATAAATTTCCTAGTTTATGATTGTTAAATTTATCGTTTAATAAAATCAGAAGCTTTGATAATATAGAAAATTTGACTAATCTTATAGATCTCGAACTTTCTGTAAATTTTATAAGCGATGTCAATGGATTAATAAAATTAACTAAATTGATTTTATTAAATCTAAATTGGAATTTGATCTTTAAAATTCAAAATTTGATGACATTTGCTTGCTTAGTTTAGCTAAACTTGCTAAATAATGTTATTTCCGAAACATCAAATATGAAAAAATTATCAAGAACATAAATTCTAAATTTGAAGAATAATATTGATGAAAATAAAATGGAAAACGTTGAACAACTAAAACAGCAAAAATCCAGTTCAGATTTGCTTAATAACCAATCACAAATAAAATGATTTAAGAACATTAGAAACATACTAGACTGGCTTAAAGGTTTTTTGAGATCAGAGAGAGAGAGCATAATTAATTTTATAATGTTGTCTTGTTTGGCGATTTCAACATTTAAAACCAGTACTATTGGTTTTCATTTTGTTTGTCAGTAGTGATACATATTATTAATGGTGACGAGTTAATTAATTTGAAAAATCATCACGAACCACAACAGACTAAGTGAGATTGGAATTGGATGATAAAAGCAACCATTGATAATACGATAGTAGGATGATTAACTATGGTTGTCTATTTGTACTGCTATCTCACTGAATAGGTTAGTGATTTACTCACTCTACTGCTGTATTACTCCGACAACCTGGTATTATGTTTGGAAATTCTACATATACATTCATAATGGCGCCGAAAATTTAATAATGGCACTGTCCTTGGGTTATGTGATTATCAAATTAAAGAGGTTTTAATTACAAGTCTTTACTAAAACACCGCTATTCAAAAGCTTCTCAATCTGACAATGATGTTCTTTCTGATTAGACTATTGATAATTTGATTAACCCATTAATAGTAAAAGAAATAACACCAAAGTTTAACAAAAAACACAATTCAAATCTGGTAACCTGAGAATCAATCACATTACAACCAAGTTAGTTATAGTACTAATACAAAACTCAGTGATGTTCGGGCTATAATGCCAATTCCAAAACTTCAAGTGCTTGTTTGGGGCTTTGTTTATTTTTCTGGATTTTAGAATTATAAAAAATACTTACAATGGTAAAAATAAACCCATCTTATTAATCTCGGATAAATGCTGCAGCAAAAAATCCAATACCCCCATCCAATTTTGGCAAACTTCTTACACAACCAGCAGCTAGGTCTTCGCTCTCTTGAACTGAATAGCCCTTTTTAGTAAATTCTTTTTTCCAACCTCTTCTTTTCCATTGTGGTATAACTTCATCTTTTGAGCAAAGTCTCCATCTTTTAGATTTTATTTCAAAGTCATTCAATAGGTCAATGACGACTTGTTCGTTCTCCTCAGGATGAATTGAGCATGTTGAATATACCACCTTTTTGACATTTGAAAAAAGAAGGCCAAATTTAACAATGCTAAATTGGAATGATGATAGTTTTTCAATTCTCTCAATGTCATTTTTTTTTCTTAACGATAATTCCTCTTCAATATCTAGGTCTTTATTGGTATCTGCATCCTTACTCATCTTGTTATCGCCAATTTGTTTACTATTCTGGAAAATCATGTCGTCAACAGCTCTTCGAAAAATACCACTTCCTGAACATGAAGGGTCAATGATCATCTTTGTGACATTTTGATAGTCATTTTTGTTGCATCTTGTGAAATCTCCGATTTTGATATCAACACAATCCTTAGCACCTGCTTTGTTAATCATTTTTTTTAGAATTTCACCTCTTTTTTCATTCTTTTCAAAAGCGACAATCCCGTTTGTTTTGTTGTCAATTAACATGGCCAAATGGCTTGTTTTATTTCCTGGGGCCGCACATGCATCAATTATTACATCTTCATCAGCTTGTGGATTCAAAATATAGGCAGGGAAACAAGAGGACCGATCTTGGATAATGATTTTTCCACTTTTATAAACGTTTGTGTTTGTGATCTTTTCGTGAGGATTGATACCAAACAAATTGGGAATATATTCATCGTGATAAATATTTCCTAGAGAATTGTACAAGTCTTCTATTGTGTAAACTTGCTTCAAATCTTTGAAAAATGGATCCTTCTTCAAAACACTCTCAGTCTTGACTTTTATTGTATTTATTCTAAACCACCGAACTGGTGTGCTATCTTCGTTATAATCGTTGTTGTTTTCTTGATCTTGATTGATCGGAAATTCAGTGATGTTTTTGACTTTATATTTCAACTTCAATTTGATAAACTCTGAATTGAGTCTTGTTTTATTAGCTAGCACAAAGTCCTTGATTGGGTGCTTTGCTGACTGTATTCTACCTTGTTTAGTGAACAACAAGTCATGAATTAGTAGAATTAGCAAATCTTTGGTTAGCTTTTTAGGTATTTTGTTCTTGCTGTTCCCACCCTGCTTCAATATACCTGATTTCTTGATTATCTCTTTTAGATAATCAGCATACTTCAAGGTCGATATTACCAATGCATAGACCTGTTTAGGATTGCTTTTGATCTTTTTGTTGTCTGCGTCTTTAAATATCCTGGAAATCAAAGAGCCTTCCAGACTGGGCTTTATAAACCTCTCGGCTTCGAAATAAATCAACATTTTTATGTTGTTTCCTTCATTTCTTCTTTCAACTCCCAATTATTTCTTCTAAATATTGAAAAATATTTTTTCTGCGCGTCTTGCATATAGACGTGTGACATGCATGAAGAAGGGTATTGCTCTGTTATCCGTGAGAAAATCCGGGGAGTGAATCCGCCAGTGGCCGGTTCCTGGAAGTGCAGATGATTATAATAGCGTTGATATTATCCAGTTGAGTATTGAACTTTGCTTCAGGTAACTTATTAAATTTTTTTTCAGATGTGGATCTCCATTTGTCAATTCCTACTTCTTTCATGTTAGGAGACTGTTGAAAGCCTGTCTAATGAATATATAACATTTTATCAGGAATAACTAATTGAGTCAAATTACTCCATTGTAATAATTTCATAACCTTTTTTAAAGGGTTTGCTTTTAAATCTAACTTGATATTGATGTTTTCTTTAGCAGGTAACTGAGCCTTTTTTTCTAAAATATTCTCAATATTTTAGTGTTTTTGGAGCATTGTGATCCATTTTGGACTTTTATTATGCGATTACATGGTAGTTTTATTTCTAACCAATCGTTGAATTCCACAACAGTTTTTAACGCTACAATAGAATTATAAGATAGATTTACCGGAATTATATTACTTGGATACTTTCCATTGTCTAGAATATTTATCTTTTTGATTTTGTTGGTGCATAAATTAATTTTATCTAAATTAACCATTTTTTTCAATGTTTTCAACTTTAACAATATTATTGTTAATGATTAAGATCAATCAACGTGTCATATGGCCTAAATTTTCAGTTTTTCCGATTTTATTTTCCAATAGATTTAAGTCTTTCAAACATATTGTATTCTGCAAATCTTGAATTTTTTCAATATAATTTCCCGATAAATCAACTGTTCTTAAATTGGGAAATTTGATAGGAAATTTTCCTATTTTTGAATTACAATTTTTTCTTAGAAGTAATGTTTTTAGACAGACCAAATTTTTTAAAGTGGTTATTAATGTTGAGTATCAATTTATATGATACATCTAATTCTTCTGAATTTGTTAATCCATTTATATTTCTGATACATTTAATATAGTTATACCTCAAATAAGGCACCTTCAATCTTTTTAATTTGGCTATATTTTCAATTTCAATGATCATATTTTTTTGCAGATTTAAACTAACCAACTTTTTTGGAAACAAGAAATTATTAAAATTTTTTGTTGCATTATCACAATCATCTAAATTTTTAATTGTTTTAGAAAATTTTATTTTTTTAAAGTGGAAAAGCACTTAAATCTCAATTTGGGACTTGATGGTTCAATTGGCTTTTACCCATTTTTACTTTTTTTAATAAACTCATTCTAATTAATTCCAAATGCTTCAAGTTAAAAAAACTAAAAACCTGAATTTGGGAAAAAGATTGAATATCAAATTTGAAGTTCTCGAGACATTTCAAAGTTGGTTCGTTACTCAATTGGTTTGTTATCGTTTTAATGTTCTGTCTTCTCAACCTCCAAAACCCAATTACTATCGTCTTTTACGTTTGATTCTGAGAAAGAGGCAAATCTTTGATTATTGATAGGCACTTGCCAAATCTATCATATTTCTCAAGTGAAAATACTTTAATGGAATTACAACATGGTATCGATTTAAATGCAATGCATATTTTCTTTATAAGCTGAAGCATGGATATTATTCTTTTATAAGATGATAATAGAAATACAACAAAAAAAAATAAAAAAGGAAATAGTAAAATAAACAATATTTTTGTGAAATAAAAATCACAGGCTAAAAGACAATTCAATTGATAATAAAATAAAAAAAAAATAGAATAATTTTTTGATAATATGACCTTTATTGCTTATTCACTGACTAAGAGAAAGTTTGTTAGTCTGGACTCTGTTGGCAAAACAGCAAAAATTTAATAAAAGATTCCCATATCAATCTAGGCTACAATGCCGATGAGAACAATACAATCATAAAGTCGAAACGAAAATTAGTGGTGAGATGGTAAATGAAGTATTATGTACAATCAAAAATGCCGATTTTCATAACAATTATAATGTAAATAGCATCCCACTTGGCGGTAATATTTATAAATCAACTATACATATGCTCAAGTTGAGGCTGCTCTGATGAATGGCAACTATGTGGCATTGTGTGAAATTTACTGGAAAAATTAGAAAACCAATGGTCTTTAAAAACAGTTGAACTTTCAAACTCAATTAATTAATTATTTCAGAATTTCACTTAAGGTTTTGTTTGATTCTTTGACTTGATTGGTAAGGGTGTTTACTAAGAAACCTTCAAGTTTCTCTGTACGATAAAAGTAATCTGCCAGACTATTTAGATTGCCAGAAAATCTGGCTTTTACTATTAATTTTTACAAATTGTTTTTAATTTATAGTTTTTATTACTGATCTGACTACAACGGAACAACAAGTACGCTTTGAAGATTCCGATCAGTTGCTCAATTCTAACAACAAATCGGAAGCCGCTGCTTATTATTGTAAAAGTCAGGATAAATATATCATTGGCTGTAATAAAATACTGTTTGGCCTGCAAATAGGAAGCAGATAAATGAACTAAAACTATTTATGTTAAAGTTTCAAGATAAATGAAATCTCCTTTATCATCCTGATTGTTTTCTGATGATTAGGGAGGCAGCTTTTCTATGGTTATGGAATGAGAGGTGAGTATTTGGTTGACACTTTTGCTCAGAAGTGAAGCACGTCTGAGCGTGATGATTATTGCACACACGTGAAATAATGCATGTTTGACGGCATGCATATGTATGTTTATGCGGATATTTATCCGGGCGTATTACCACAAAAGCTCTATTGTTCATCAGGAATACCTTCAATACGACATTACAGATCAATGCTGTACTCTCTGCCTGGTGCTTGCAATATCCAGTTGTGTGCTGCAATTAGTTTCCAGAAACCGCCATCCTGAGAATACCAATGATTCAACAGCCATTCCAACTCTCAACATATTCTTGACAAAATACAAATACTTGATCCGGTTGATTCAATTGATCCAATTGATCCAAGTAATAAAGACAAGATAATCCAATTCAGCACAATTGTTGGTGTTTATATATTTGTCTTTCTAAATGGCCCCATCTATTCCAGTAGCATTTTATTTTGCTGTGTCAGGTTTGGGAAAACACCCTTTGAATAATCAACGTCTTCCCCATCAATCTTTTCTGAATCAGTAATCAACTATGTTTTGGAATTATCTTCCTATGAGGTATCTTCACTCTTAGATTCAAAAAAAACTCTGCTACAGGAAACTATTAACTGGGCAGTTAACCTCTGGTTTGCGACTACACACTATCTTTCTTCCTCAAATTTTCAAATGGAAAAAACATAGAAAACAAAAACACATACTATTAAAATATAGATATTAAGATAAATTTGCCACCAGAAGAAAAGACCAAAAAAAATGAAGAAGTTAAAATTACCGACATAATGAGTGAAAACCTTTGAAATTTACATAGAAGCACTAGCTGAGATATATGTATACTATATGGAAGTGACAATTGTGTGATTGATTGAATAATTTTCAATTGGATGCTGGAAAGGTATAGATTAAAAGAATTTAAAATGGATGTGATAATATAGAATCATTAAGAGATACAAAAATGATAGGAACTAGATTTGTAGTTTCTGATTTCATATCAAAAACACAATTATAAAATTGTATTCAAGTGCAAAATTTTGAGAATAACAGTTTAATTTAAAGAACTTTTGTTCTTTTGTTGTTTTTTTTGGTTTTTTTTTGTCTTTTTTTTGTTTTTGTTTTTTATTATTATTTTGATTTATGTTTTTGATTTTAGTTTGGATGGCTTAAGTAATTGATGATAAGTTGATGATAACTGGATAAATCAGACTAACATTAATGAATTAAGAAATGAAATTAGGTATTCCAAAAGTAATTATTTTTTTACTGTAGATTACTTTAATTTACTGAATAACTTTGTCTATGTTTTTAGGCTGTTTGTTTGAATTGGTTTAAGTGTTGTTTTGTTTTGTGTGATTGGTAATGCTTAGGGCGAATACTACTTGTATAAAATGAATGAGAAATAGGGGGATTTACAGAAAGAGAAATATCTATATTATGAGCATCAGAAAGTTCTATAGGACTATGTATGTTCAAAAAGGTAGAAGAATTTTGATAGGGTGTATCAGGATGAATGTTGTGATTGTAGTTGTAGTTTGGGTTGTAGTTTAAGTCATTGTAATTTGAGTTGTCATTATTTTGAATGCTAGAGTTGTTGTTATCATTGGAATTAGAACTATTATAGTTCATAAAGTTACTACTAGAGTTATTAGAGTTATTAGAGTTATTAGAATTGGTGTTATTGTTAGTATTGTTAGTACTGTTAATATTGATGTTGATGTTGTTGTTGTTGTTGTTACTACTATTGTTATTATTAATATTAATATTATTATTATTGTTGTTGTTATTGTAACTGTTGTTATCAGTAGAATTGATATTGTTGAAGTTATGACTATTAAAATTTTTATTGGGCGATTGATTGAAGTTTTGATTTTCTAGGATTGATTCAAGAGATTCGTTGTTGAAAGACGGGAGATGTTTTGATTGGGGTAAATAATCAAAGTTAAAGTCTGAGTAGTTTGAATCATCAAATGAAAAGTTTAGCATACTAGGGTTATTTTGATTTAGTTGGTCATTAGCATTCGATTTATTTGGAATATTGTTTTCATTGATATTATTATTGAGATTATCCGTGGGAATGGCATTGGAAGTGGAAGAAGATAGATTTAGATTAAGATATTCTTTTTCTTCAAGAAAAGAGCCATCATGAAACATTAAAAATTGATAATTTTTATTGAAAAAATTGTTGCTATTAAAAGAAGTATTGGAATTGAAATTGGAATTGTTGGGAGTGTTGGAAGTATTAATTGAAGATAGAGAATTGTTATTCATATAGGAGTTGGATATAAATTGATTATAAGTAGGATCATTATCGATAATAACTGGGTTTGATGGAAGAATTGAAGAGTGGTATAAGTTATTTAGGGAGTGATTGGAGTTGTTATTGTTGCTGTTGTTATTTAATAAGTTAAGAGCATCACTATTATTGGTGATGGAGCTTGAATTGAGAAAGCTATTGAGAGAATCCAAGTGAGAGCAGTCTTTCTTGAAAAACTCTAATAGTTTATTGAATTTAGTGTTTGCTTCCATGATTTGAGTTTTCAAATTTATATTTTCGTTTGCTAGAAAGACATTTTTCTGTTCTAAATTTAAAACTTTATTCTTCTGCCTTTCTCTGAATTTCCTTTGAGAAGTTCTTAGTTGGGCAGCTCGTTTAGTTGGGGGTTCATCCTTTGAGATTTTTCTGCCTCTTTTTTTAGTCGCCTTGTTAGTTAAAGCGTTGTTAGAAGAAGTGTTAGTGTTTGTATTGGAAACGGGAGTATTTTGGGTGGAACCGGTGATACTAGCTTGATTGCCATCTGCAACAGTGGAGGTAGAGGGAATAATAGGATTGTAAGCCAAAGAATCAATTAGGGTATTAATATTCGTATTGTTAAGGTTGTCATTGAAATTAAGGTTCATAGAATTTAAGAAATCAAAATTATCATTCTGGTTATTATAATTATCAGCAAAGTTTAAGTCAAGATTAATATTGAGGTTGTTAAAATCGTTGGAGGTGTAGTCTGTTTCAAACGAATTCAGGGTATTAGCTGACTGCAAAGATTCAGTATAGGGGGGAGTTTTCAAGCCGCTAAAATCCATGACAAATTATAAGAGAAATTGTGCAAATGAAAGGGAGTACCAAATGGATGATGTGAAATGATGTGAAATAATGGGAAATGAGTGTGTAATTTGTGATGGACTGGAAAATGAGAATAATGGTAATGAAAATAAAATTAAGAATGATTGCAGACTATTACAAATGATGACAAATGTTTGAATATATAAGAAAGCAACCAACAATCCAGAAAAAAAGGGAAAAAAAAGGAAAAAAAAGTAGGAAAATCAAGAAGATGAAGAAATGAACGAGGACCAAGAAGTTGGAGCCAATTGAAAGCAGAAGAGGAGGAACCACGGAAAGCAGAAGAAGCAGAGGAAGATCTCTTGAGAGGGAGTGCGTTTGAAGAGACAATAGAAATCTAAATCAGAATGAGCAAAAAAAGATATTTATATGAAAATTAGTTGCCACCCAGCAGAAAAGTAAACACTGCTTCAATAAAATGGAAGAAGCAGGCTGAAAGATGTGATTTCAAATCTCTGGCTCAAAGCGGAAGGTCTCGCGCATACGAAACGTTTTTGTGGAACCTCCGCTCTGCGCGTCCGTGTGCGTGTGCGTGGGCGTATCCGTGTGTGTGGCTCCAAAGCACTGCATGGGCGTTGCAGGCCACTGCGTTCTTGCGGAGCGCAGCCGGCACTTCGATGGGAGACTCAATTGAGTTTGCGTGCTTCTTTTTTGGGCGAGCGATATAATCGAGAACCATCCAAAGCCATCTAAAGCCCATCTCTTGCCATGGAATCAGTTGATGCACATCTTCCAGAAGCGCTGAATGCTCCAGACCGTCTTGTGTGCGAGGTGGTGGCCAATCAGGCTCTTGCCACTGAGGTGCTCCGTTGGTTGCAGCGCGACCCTGGGTTCTATCTCTCTCCAAAAGTCAGTCTTCGTTACACAAAGTCGTTTGGCCACTGTGTTTACTCTTGCGGGCCCCTCTTTGCCAGCGAAAGCCTTGTTTCTGTGCCTTCACGCTATCTCCTCAACGTTGTGTCTGTGCTCAACTCCATCTACCGCTACAGGGCCTCCTATTCTGGAAGCAGCAGCTGCACTGGATCAGAGCTGCTCCTCGTGCACCGCTGCTACCTTGCGGTGGAGTTGGGCGCCATGCTCACCCAGCTCTCGTCCTTCCAGATGGTTGCTATGTTTCTGCTTCTTGAGAGCAAAAGGGGCTCGGCCAGTTTCTTCCATCCGTTCCTCTCGCTTCTCTCCGCCAGCTTCGAGGCTTGCCACAGCCTCCCCTTGACATGGAACTTCAACAGCACCAGCGAATTGATCCTCCTCCTCCCACACTCCATGAGACTTCATCAACAAAAGATCCACACCAGATTCACTGCTGACTACAATGCTGTTCTCTCTTTTCTAACCTCTCTTTCCGCCGACTATGCTGTGTTGGTTGCAGATAAGCTTGAGTTTCTCAAGTACTGGTTGGCCATTAACACCAGGTGTCTCTACGTTTCCTTTAACAACCTCCACCTCATCAACCACTTAAACACTTCATTGGGCTTGAATCTCGACATTGATTCAAAATCACCTACAAACAATTTAAACATAGTCAGGTCTTTTATCGAAAAGAACCACAACTTCACTCTATGCCCCCTAATCGACTTTCTAAATCACACTGCTGACCAAGATTCCTCTGTTCAGCTCCTAAACACAATAAACTTTACAAAAAATAATACTCATTTCAACTTTTCCCTTAAAATAACCAACAGTTTGAAGAACCCGATACCAACACCAGGCCTGCAAATTTACTTGAACTATGGCCCTCATTCAAATGAATTTTTAATCAACGAATACGGGTTCAAATTGCCTTATGATCAAAACAGCTGGAATGATCTCGACCTAACCCACTACCTACTCAATTCATTGAACTTGAAACTGTTCCAGTACAAGTATCTAAAGAATCTCAACTATTTGACTAATTTATTCTTGAACAAATTTGAAATCAGTTTCACAGTTTTAATCCTCCTATTGGTCTATCAATTCGACTCAATCCATCACTTCAATCAAAATCTAAATCTCATCAACTCAATCGTTAACGGCTACATCGATCTAGAGGATTCAACGCCTCTATATCATAAAATCCTCTTTACTTTAAAACCTCTACTAGTCGATTTTATAGACAAAAACATATCTCCAAGGATATTGACTTTGAAAAATCTCCAAAGCAATCCGAATGCCAACAAAGCAAAAAATGCCCACTATAAAGACAACATTCATTTGATCCTTCAAATATATCAGGAAAGATTACTAATAATCAACCACCACCTTGAGAACATCAAATCCACTTTGAATACGTAATACACTTTTGGTGTTATCTTTTTAGAAAATCACTTTTCTTTTTGCTCAATCTTCCGCTCTGCATGAGATCACGCGTATTGATGCAACAGAATGTCTGTCCTTGTACATGTTTTATAAATCTGATTTTCTTTCTTTTAGGCCTTTTCCCTCTTTTTTTTTGAGTTTAACTGCCCTCAATTTCATTTCCTATTGAAATATAATCCATCACCATCTCATATCTTTATATCTTGATCCATATCTTCATATCTACATTTTCATCTCTGTATCTGCATATCTAGATTTCACATTCTCTTCTCTGTTCAAAGAAAAGAAAATAAGAAAATAACAAACATACTCAAAAATGATTTTAATCTACTCAATCAATCTAATTGTAATCACCCTAATAATCACTTAACTCATATCGTTAGTAAATGAAAAATGAATTTTAAAACTTAATATTGATGACAATCATAGTGGTGATAGCCATAGTAATGATGACAACCATCACCAAAATGTCCAAAACAATCATTACAATCCCAATGATGAGATTAATGATGAGGATAATGATGAGGATAATGATGAGGATAATTATGACTAGAACTACATTAAATCAACCATCATCACACACTCCCAATCAGATATCTATAAAAAATTTGAAAAATACTGGCTATTATGGCTTTGGTGATACCTGTAAATTCCTACCAATAAGAGGCGATTTCCGAAAGGGCTGGAAAGTAAATGACAAAAATAAAAAAGAGATAATATATAAACAGTAATTATCTTGACACCAAAATTCAAAAAAAAAGGAATTATTAAATAAAATTTCATTCAAAAGACCAATCTGTAGAAAAATCTACTAAGTCCAGTAGAAGCAACCTGTAAACACTACTTTCGAGAAAAATGCTTCATCAGCAAATACTCCTCGATAAACATCAAAAAATGCATTAACTGTGATGCTCAAAAATGAAATAATGCTTCCTTGTCTCTCTCTTCCTCGTCCTCCTCATTCCAGTTGAGTGGCAACTATTTTGAGCCCCACTCTCATTGGCTGCTTCAGGGATTGATTCTAAATTAAAACAAAAGAATTTAACCATCGATATATTTATCAATAATTTCTTTTTCTTTCTCTTTTCTAATCATTTTAAATCATTGAAACAATCAATTCATACCATGCCAAATACCAATCCATTTTTAAGCTCATCCAGTTTTCTCACCCCAAACAGTAACACCTCTACTAAAACAAAAAATCTGAAAAATTCCCACCCAATTGATTTACTAACTCCTCCATCTTCTTCTTCTTCAAACTTCAGCGATTCTGATAACTTTACTGTATTTCACAAAAAGAGAAAATTTGATTTCACTTCATTTCAAGACTCAAATGATATCAATCACAATCATATTTCCCAAAGTATTACCGAAAAATCAGAGATCAATCATCCTCTAAGAGATATCACCAATTCCTTTATCAATATCAATAATGACAAAAAACCCACTAATAACAAGCTAATCAATCAATTGGCTTCGACAAAAAAGGAAATCGAAAATTTGACCTCAGTTTTAGAATCAAAGAAATTACAATTGTGCCAATTAATCAAAAAATATGATATCAATCATCAAAAAATTACTCATAGTACTCATTTCAGCAATTTGAAATCAAAAAGAATCAAGATTAATCCAAATGACTCAATTAATTTTGAGCCAGTGTCTTCAAACATTGCTAATGACTCATTAATCACAAGCTCAAAATCCTGTCCTAACTCTCCGCTAAAACATTTATTCATTAACAACTCTACAAGTATTCCTCACAGCCCAGACGGTTTAATAATTGACCAAAAATTGGCTAGAAAAATGCTTCTTACCCATAATACTCCCAATCCTTATAGTCAATTTGATTTATCATACAATGATAACGACAAAGAAAACAGCTTTTCAAAGACTCTTGATGAGTTCAATGAATCGAATCAACAAAACCAAAATCATTATGATCGTCCAATGACTGCTAAAAGTTCAATGCTAATTGATCACAATGATGATTACTAATGCTAATGAAAATAAGTATCTTTATAGAATATTTTTTGCTCTTTAAGGTCAAATAAAAAGGAGAAAAATAAAATAATGTAAATCACAATATAATATGATATAATATAACATAATATAATATAATATAGTACAATATAATAAAACATAATAGAAATAATAAAATAGAATAAAATCGAATTTAGTTAGTTTTTGCGTTTAATTTTTAAAATATTTTCATTCATTCTTTTTTATTCTTTTTCATTTTCATTTTTTCTATTTCTCCATCAGATGGTTTTTCCCCTATTAAATTTTGGATTTGTTTTTTATTAAAATTAATCGAATTGATTTTCGAAGAAACAACAAATAGAAAAAGAGTAGTAAATTTTGTTATAGTTACGTCTTTCAGTACGCACGTCGCCTGAAGTATCCAGCCTGATTATCTTTTGCTTTTGCTTTCTTTTTGTCCAGTAATTTAAAACCTAAAAGAAAGCTCAGATGAGTGACAAATTTAAAATAGTCTCCAAGACTAACCATTAAATAATAAACATGACTTTTGAAATATAAGATAGGAGCTTCAGATCGCTAACTTTCAGTTTATTGTATCAAAAAATGAACTTTGCAGTGCAGTTTCATAAAAAGCCTACCAGTTATCGTTACCTCATTTCTCATTCTCGTTATCCACCCGGTTTGTTCAACCTACTTTTCGGGTGCCACAGCTTTGAACTTTGATTAGAGCAGATGACAGTTTGGTTTTAATATCTTTTCTTCTTTCAAATACTCTCAACAAGAATATTGTGCTTTTATTCCAGTCTTCAGTTTAATTTTCAATCTAAATTACATTTGGCTAATGGATAAAAATGGATGGAATCAACTACAATAACAATAATTTGAGACAGGAAAGCTCAAAAAAATTACGTATCAAGGATAAAAGCGTAACAACACAATTAAAAATCTCTCTACAAAAAACTTAATTCAAAGTCTGCATTTGCTTGAAGGGCAATTTTCAAATCGGGTTTAGACAATAAATGTGTGCCCAAAATAATTTTTTGTGTTTTTTAATTATACCCTAAACATTTGCTGTGATTTTTCATTCGAACAAGAGGTGAATTGAGACAGACCACTCCAGGTCTAGCGGCAACACCACCATGGTGGTCGATGCTAGAGGTGGCACCAGCATGATTGGTGTTTTGGAAGGTTAAGTCTTTTTGCTGGTCGAAAAGTTGTTGGCAGGTATGAATGGATGTGAAACACCATCATCAGCAGCACAAGTGGTGAAAGTGTGGGTGGCACCACTGGAAGCAGCCCCTCAGACAATGATAAAGCCATCGCCAGAACTGCTGTGATCATCACTGTAATTGAAGAGGCCTTGAGTAGTATGCAAAAGCTGGGTGTGTCTGATTGACGATGGAGTGCTGGTGTGGTACACAAAGAGGAATGAATGGTTTGCTTGAAGGAACAGTTTGTGTTATGGTATTAGATGGTGCTCGATGATGAGCTTGCAGTTAAAGCTCATATCTTTGGGTGTGACTGTAAGAGAATGCTTGAAAAATCTTTGGAAATAGGATGGAAGTGCTCCTGTCTAAGGGCCCAAATAAAAAAAAAATTTCATTTTCCTGCTGGTGAAAAGTGGGTGTGGTTTCTAGTGATCATGAGGCAACTGAAGGCAATATGTCTGGATACGAGAACACTAACTACTGAAAAAAGTATGGAAGGATTCTATTGTAGACTTGCTGAAGGTAGGTTTCTTTTCTGATGCACTTTCTGTTTGGCATGTCATTCAAAACATGCCATTGCTTATATCTGGACAGGCATATCATGGATCTCGAGGGGTTGGACATTTATTTGGTAAAAGCATAAAAGACACAGATGCTGCCTGTGATACTTGGCCAAAATGCGATTGTACTTGGAATGGGGTTCAATTGATCATCGGGAGAATATTGCTTGCTTTTGTCTCGTTTGCAAGAGGGATTTCAAATTGATTTTAGTGTGTATATTAACACGAGAAAGTGAAGTTGTAAGAAGAGATCTGAAAAACGATAAACTAATTATTGACCCGATGTCAAATAGCACAAGAAGAAAGCAGAGGGATTGAATAATTTTATTTAGATATTCGTGTTGAATTTTGTTTTAGCTACCGTGTATCATTTAGTATCGGAGCTCTTCAGTGAGGTTATTTCAACTATAATTAGGTGTGGCTCATTAAAGTATTTATGGTGAGAATATAACATTATTTGAATCATATTTGAAGTTTGAAAATAAGCAAAACGGAAAGGAAATTGCATATATTGATTATATTTTTATATTTACGAGTGTTTCAAATTTTTAAGAGAATTTAAACCATTTTGCGGTGAAATTTTCAACATTTTATTAATATTCATAGTTCAGAGAACATTGAGACCCACCTGTTAAATTACAATAGTTATGAGTGAGCAAAACCTCTCACCACCTATGATAATTATTAAAATTGAACCAAGAAGACCACGGAGACACAAAATCAAATCAATTGCAATTGCAATCGGTAGTGGCAATGCTTCTGAAAAAGAGGATGGGCATTCCATTTCTCACCTAACCCATCAGATAATTTTTTGATCAGGCTAATTGGCTTGGCTAATTCTAAATTTAATTTAATTTTTTATTTGAAAAGATCTCCCTGATTAAAGACGTCAATCATCAGGTAAATTGATTAAACACTTTTGAGAAAACAGTCTTCTGTGGATGACTAATCGGAGAGAAATTATTATGTGATAGAAAGCAAATGATTCGTGAGCGATGGGCAAAAACCCCAAAAAAATTGATATACCATTTCGTTGAAAGAAACGGACATTTGTCTATCTACTTAAACGCAAAGCAATCCGAAAAATAATTCCAGACGAAAATTAGCCAAAATATATGTGTAATCAGCACTTCTGTGATACATACCTTATGTTGGTAGTGGAAATTTCAAATCGGTTACTATTGAACTGTCTGCAGAACCGACCCCAATGTACAAAACAAAGATAGAGAAATATACACCGAAAAATAATATGAAATTTAGCAAGGCTATTTTGAAGGAAATGCATGTCAATACTCGGCACCACCGGGGTTACCAGGATCTGTTCCCAGACTGCTTCAGCGACACGAAGAGTTTAAACCTATTGTGCTACGAGAAAAGCCCTGATATATCTTATAAAATCATGTTATAGCCGATTAAATATATTGTATTAAAGAAAAAATACTAAAACAAAACTATACAATGTTGGAACGTCACTTACTAACACGCACTTTGGCACGCACATTATGTGTATTGGTGAGTTGATGTTTCGTAACACCTCACCTTGTACTTTACATTGTACTTCACGTCTGTTGGAAATGTTGGAAATGGATCATAATTAATACAGATAATTAAGTTTGATTAGATGATAGTAGCGTAGTTAAAATACGTTGTTATTAAAAGTAAAGATACAAACAAAAGGAAAAGGAAAGAGAGGTTTTGAATATATACGGTGTAGAGTACTAGATAACGTCTCCCAAAATATCACATGATAATCGCACATAATATGCGTGTCAATGTGGGTGTCTATAAGTCATGTTGGAAATTGTTCATAGTGGATACAGTAATTAACAACTAATATAATGATAGTACAGCTGTGGCTAATACGTTGATAAAAAAGTAAAGATATAAACTAGAAAATTAAGGCAAGATGCGCTAAATATGTAGGTTGTAAATTACAAGAAAACATGACTTTTTGCAACAAAGATCACGCACTTGCAGTAGTGCGTGACAGACTGTGTGATAATAATTCAAGTTTCAACACAATTCAGTAAAGACACAGACATCTGGTTTTTGAAGCACCATGTAAGAAGCAAATTATTGATGAAAAGAATTTAACAGTCGATCGACTTTTAGTGATCAAATTTTCTAGCCCAATCACTGTTGAAAAACCTAACAAAATGAGCCGTAGCAGCTTTCTGATAA
Source organism: Ascoidea tarda (nom. inval.) (assembly GCA_030560485.1). Classification (NCBI taxonomy): domain Eukaryota; kingdom Fungi; phylum Ascomycota; class Saccharomycetes; order Ascoideales; family Ascoideaceae; genus Ascoidea; species Ascoidea tarda (nom. inval.). The sequence goes on along the minus strand of JAKTTS010000204.1, from coordinate 5,359 downwards.
ACTTTTGACTTGTCATTAATTTGTTAATACCTCAGCATTTTTTAAAGAAAACCTAATTTTTCTCAAATGACCTTTGAAAAAATCAATTAAATTATCCAACAGCAAATAAAATGTTGTGGCCTAAACAATAGCTCGTCAACAAAACCAAACCAATCATCAACCAATAAAATGATTAATCTATTTTCAATAAAATTTTTGAATTTGCAAATAAACTATGTTTGTGAATTAAATATTATTGAAGTTAAGTTTCATGAAAAATTTTCATTTTGAACTATATTGAAATTTGCGTAACATAGTTATTTACCAAATTTGTAATTTCATTTATAAATTGGTCTCAAATAGATATAAAACAATTGTCAAAAATTCGGCTCAAGTTGTTTAGCATCAATTGATTGTTGAAAATCAGATTAAAAATTATAAATATATTGTAACAAAATTGTCAATGATGAAATCATTTATATTCGAACCAAAAACTGATTTATAATTTTCAGAATTAAAAACACTAACCCCATGTTTTGGCATGGCTTGTCTACATTCAATAAAAATTAGGCTATGAAATTTTTTGTTTTATTAGCAAGAAACTCGGTAAGTAAGCTCACCAATCGTTTTTGGCACTATGTAACTCTTTGTTATTTTTGGAGCATTAGCAAAATGTAGTAAATATTTTATATAAATTTTTTTTAAAATGTGGCCACAGAAAATTGCAGTAATGAAATTTATTTGCGGATTAGTCAATATTTTTAAAGTCTTGCATGCAAAATTTTTTTTTACACCTTTATATTTCAAAATTAAATTTAATAGTGTTATTATTAAACATGTTAGTTTTATTATACGATTGTGCAAATAATTTTGGATTTTTAAATTGACTTATAGAACCACCTTTTATAATATATTTTTTTTTAAATTTAGTATCATTGGTTTTAAACAAAAAATTTATTAGCAGATAGACATTGGTTTTGTTAAAGATCGAAAATTTTGTAGAGTTTCGTTTTTTCATTTTTGGTCAGCAATATTTGATTTTTTAGTAGCAGCAGCAGTAAACGCAGTTAAATAACAAATTATAATTGATCGAGATGTAATTAAATTTTGTCTTTTATATTTATCATTTGGCGATGTATCAAAAAGCGTCATACTCATTTTCTATTTTTTTATTTATGATTTTTTCGAATATCAGTTTTTCAGTTTCGCTTTTTTCATTAGTGAAAAAACCCACATTTTGCACATTTTTTGGGAATACATTTTTTTCAATCCATTTTTCCGATTTTTCAGTGTTATTACAATTGAACCTTTTTTTTAATTTCGAAGTATTATTTCTATTTACTTTTCATCCATGTTTTTAATCGACGTTTCAACACAAATCAATCAATGATTTTTCAGTATTATCAACAATTTCAATAATGAGAGTACTCGTTGAATTAGCTCAACTCAAACTATCTTTTTCCAATTTTTCAAGCGAAAGTTCATTTTATTTCAAGCGCCGGAGCAATAACATTATTTCTGGATTTTCACATGTTTTTTTTTAATAATAATTTTGCTTTGTCAAAGCGACATGAAAAATCTAATATTAATCTAGCGTTGTTAGAGTCGTAGACTCTATAAGTTTATCGATGGTCATGGAACTTGACGAAACAACCCAGCGCACCAGTATCTGTTTAGTTTTAAGCGCAAAGTCAGTGTGAAAATTGTTTGAGCAGCAAATGTAAATTGTTTTGATTTTTGAAATCAACCGAATTTCCCATAAAAATTTGTAAGGTGTATCACTCGTCAGTGGGTGTTAGTTACGAATAAAACCAAACAAGTGAATATCACAGATAAGATTTTGATTCCACCGATTATCAAAATTAAATCAATTCAACAAAAAGGCCCTTGGTTTTGATGTGATGGAGTTTTGCAAAATCTCATTAAAATCATGTTGATGAGACTCAAATAAAACCAACATTTTTTGACTCAGGTCTTTATCAAAACAAAACTCACTAAACAGTATAATAGCAAATCAATTATTTGGTCCGACTCTAATTTGGGTTTCATTTATTGCAGTAAACATGTTTTTCAGTTGATATATGAATTTTTCAAAAGTTAAAATTTGATTAGCTAAATCAGTAACCAAATTAGAACGTGATTAATCACCTAAACCAAAAAGATAATATCTTCTTCCATCAACTGCACTCGTATATAAATAAATAATTTTGTCAACATAAACTAGTTGTAATATTTGAATTGAGCATTTAATGGGATTTTTATTATCAGAAATTGTTACCTTAGCTGTATGAAATAAGTCACAGTATGATGAACCATTTATTTCATGAACAAGAAATTGTGCAGTTTTGATTTCAGCTGGCTTAACAAACTGACAGGGATTATCATAAAAAAATACAGCAGCAATGTCATTTTGTTTAACTTTAAACCAACATTTATCAATATTATATAAATTTTTTTTACCAACCATCATTATATTAATAATTATTGCATCTTCAACAAATCTAAGACCCCGACCGTTATTAATAGCCGCAAAAATGATAATTTAAATTGCACCATTTGGAACAAATAACACTTTTTGTTGTTGTAACGCATTATAACATTGGACACTATCAATAAACTTTTACATCAATTTTTGATTTTTTAAGCCCCGTCATTTGGTTTATCATGGGTTCACAGCTAACAAATTTGTCTATGTTAATACAGATATTTTGAGAAGCTCCGGAATCACTACAAAACACTGAAAAATCAAGCATCATTGTTTTATTGACATTCATAAATCATTTTTGTTAGGCATTTTAAGCTAGACTATCAAATCAATAATCAGTCATTTGTTTAGGTGCCATAGACTCAAAACACAATTTTTTTTCTTGACGACATCATTATCATCTCGGAAAATTTTATTTTTTTTTCATTTTTTTGCTGCATTTATCAGCAACCAATACAGTATCACTAAAAACAATTATTGTTGTTGACAGTTTTCTACTTTTAAACAAATTATTAACATAATAATTGATTGATGTATTTTTATCATAAAATATTATTATTCAAAAGTTCGCAAATTAAACCCGGGAGGTTTTTTTTTATAATTGTCATCAGTAACAAAAGCGGCATTAAAAATTGATGTATTTTTATCATTTGTATTAACTTCAAGCACATTTTTTACAAATTTGTCAAAAAACTTGTTGTCATTTTTGTCGTGCGTCATTCTTTTTTGCTCTTGAATAATGTTTTACATTCTCACAAAATAAATAGCTGTTTTAATGCCAATATTATTTTACCTTTTTTTTAGTTGTAATAATATTTTTCGACAATGACAGCCGTTGAAAAAATCTTCTTCTAACACAGCGAAAACCTGATTTCCGGTATCTAGCGTATCGCGATTAGAATAAAACACAACATTTTCCCTTCCAATCTGAATATCATCACATCAAACATCATCAAATTTAATTTATTTTTCAAAGTATAACACAATAGTAAACGGTTTCAAAACTAAATCATAATTTTTAGTTTGTAAGACTGGTGGCATTGCCTAATTTTTTTAGATTTATGTTAGCAGACATTTTTTATTTGGCTTATGAACTGATGGCAATCGATCATTGTAGATATAGTAAAAAACAAATAATATAATGTTTATTGAGTGATACAAAATAAAATAAAAATCAAATAATGATATAAATTAAAAAATTATCCGGCAGGCTCTAAGTTTATACGTCATATATTACAAGACAATGTTTTTTTTTCGCACGGAGATCACGTACGTGAGTGGTCCGTGTCAACGTGCGTGTCAACGTGCGTGGTGACAATTTACGTTTCAGCACCCACCTTTAATCGTTGATCGTATCCATTTTTTAGCATAATATATCCAAATTTTTTTTAGGCATGAAAATCACAGATATTCCCGTAAATTTTTGGCCTGCACAAAAAAAAAATTACATCAATCGCAAATCCATTCGAAAAATAGTAAATATCAATAAATAATGAATTCAAAATAAAAATAAATATTAAAGTTGTGGGAGGCAAAATGTTTGTTATTGCACTGCATGAAAAAAAAAATCAATTTACGATTTCGCGTCATTTACCATCTGTTGAAACGTGAATTATAATCAAGTATTTTGACCGGCTTTAGCGCATGTGTGGAGTCTCCGAGTTAAAAAAAAAATGTGTTTTGTAATCTAGGACAAATAAAATTTTCTCCTACTGTACTATTTTGTTTGTTTTATTTTTTATTTTTTTTTTAACTTATTAACATTTTTTTATTATCACTATATTATGCGTTTACGTCTATATTCACTATGAATCATTTTCGACAAGTTAACAGGCAAAATCGTGAGTGTTCGATAGCATGAATCAAAAAAAATATTCTTCATATTTTTTTATTTGCCAATCGAATTTTAATTTCCAAACAGCTCAGTATACTGCATTAAATTATAGATACATTTTATTTTGAATTATATTTTGTGATAATAGTAAAATCAAAAAAGTTAGTATTCTTCAGGATTTCATTTGCAAAATGTTTCTCTTGGGGAAGCTAGGTTCTGTTGCTTTGAAAAATGTTCATTACAATAACTGGTATAGTAGTATGATATTATTAAAATATTAAATCTTTAATGGTACTATTGTGGTTAAATCTCTTATTTTATTTCTTTGGGTTTTAAATACTGCTCAATTGCAAAACCTGATGGGCCCCAACAAAATTACAACTATGCTATCAATGAGTTTTTAAACGATAATCTGAAAACATTTTCAATTGATCAAGTTGCTGCTTTTTTCAATGCTTTTTCAATTTTTGTTCATAATTTCGAAGAAAAAGTTTAGAATCAATTTGCTGACCATGATAACAAGACATTATCGGATACTGATGTGTTAGCCAAGCATCTTGGTGATGATTTGTTTGTTGCTGCAACACTATCAACCACAGTGGTTGCATCAGATGCTACTTGTTTGTTAGCTAATGGTGATTGTAAGCGGATAAAAAAAAGAGATTTTTTCCAACATGCTACAATTGTCGTTAGAATAGTTTTGTGGGTTTTAAATATATTGAATTTTGACCAGTGACTGATAACAAGTTTGATGATTTTTTTAAACGTGTCTGGATGACATGGTTCTTAAATGCCAATTAAAGATTTGTTTTTGATTGTTCGAAGTATTATGTTGAAATTAGTGGTTTTTAACGTATTTGTAGTGACAACATCTGGTTTGTTAGCTGTAAACCAATGGTGAACCAAATCACTTGGTTTCGTAAGTCTAAGAATATTTTTAAGACTATTGGTTGTGACCATTTTCAAAATGGGTTAAAGACACAAATGGTGTTATTTTGTCCTGATTATGCGAATTTAATTTTTAGTTTTGCTGCTTACAATAAAAAAGCTAACTTTACCAT
>JAKTTS010000203.1:0-25791 GCA_030560485.1 Ascoidea tarda (nom. inval.) | reverse complement strand
TTAAAAATATTTCTTTTTCCGAGTCCTTAAAACAAAGCTCTTGACACTTGAAATTTTTTTTGTATGATCTCAAACATTTATTCAAATCATTCTCAAGTTTCTTCATCTTTTCAACAGACTCATCAAAATCAATCTCTACACCCTTCTCTGGAATTAAAACACCATTTGTTTTAGCTTCTTCTCTGTCAAAAGCATTGTTCCAAATTTTTATGCGAGACTCTAATTCTTTTGGTATTTGACTAAATATACCAGAAAGTGATCCGGGAAGTGCTTTAACAGAATCATACTCGCTGATCAATTCATTTACCATCAGTTGAATGTTTTCAAGTCCCTCAATCGTTTTGACAAAATCTTTTACAGGCAACCTGCCAGAATAAACCCGAGCAAGTAATCTTTCCAAATCAGGCAAGGATTTTAAATGTGTAGTAATTATAGACTGCAAGTTTCCATCATTCATCATGGCCTCAACAGCATCTAATCTTTCATTAATATCACTGATATTTAAAAGTGGATGACATATCCAGCTTCTTAACATTCTCTTTCCAAATGATGTAATTGACCTATTAATAAACTTGAATAACGTGCCCTTATCACTTCCGTCAAAAGAATTTTTAAATATTTCCAAATTTTGCAAAGTTTGGCCATCCAAAATAAGTGACGAATTACTGTTATCGAATATGTTATATTCTTTGATATTTCCAATTGAAATCAAATCACTATCTAATTTTAAAGATTTTAAATACCAAACCAATGCACCAAAGGACGAAAACCCAAGTTGCTTTTTCTCGGAATATTTAATTAAATCTTCGGGCCAATTTTTCTGATTATTGATGTTTTCGTCATTAAAATAATTTGCCTGAGATATTTCCTCCATAGTTCTATCCGCATCCCAGAATTCATCTTCATCCTTAACGTAATTCCAAATACTATTTTCTGCACAATTGAACTTGATAATTCTAATAGCCAACGATGATAAATTTCCTTTGGGAGCTATAATTTCTTTTGGCTTTATTTGATTAATAAAAGTTTCCAAGTTTGTACATTCGCTATCATCATTAAATTCTAGTATTCTCATCTTACTTGTCGCAGTATCAACAAAAGAAATGCCAAACAAATTCGAACCATCCATTTTTTCTTCTTGTCTAATTGCAAGACAATATGTAGCCATGTCGTCTTTAATCATTGAATCTTCAGTCAATGTTCCTCCAGTTAGTATACAACTTAACTCTCTTCTTATTACTTTATCTTCCTTTTTCTTCTTCGTGCTTTCACGAATTTCTTTTGCCAATAAGGTTTCCATCTGATCAACTTTTGCAACTTTGTAGCCTTTAGAAATAAACTCACTAGCCCAATAATCAAAAGACATTTCGGGAACCCCAGCTAATTGCATATTTGCTCTTCCATTTCCAGCCAATTTCAAATCAAACAAGTTGTGACCTAGTAAAGCATCCTTTTCATACAATTCAAAAAACTTTCCTTTTTTGAAAAAGACTATACAATCATACATTTTAGATTTGATTTCCCAATATTGTTTTTCGAATGCAGTAAACTTTGTCCAGGCAGAAGAAGGAACATAGAGTGTTCTTGGGTCATAGTCTGGATGAGTTGGTTCTCTTTTCTCTGCATCACGAATATTAACAAGCCATTTGTATCTTTCCTCATTATCTTTTTGAAAAGATTTTGTATGTGACCTTTGTTTTGAGTTCTTTTGCTTTATAGCCAATGAAACTTTATTCAAAGCAGGTTTGTAAGTTGATGAAGCCTTGAATTTCTCAGAAAAATCAATTGAGTTCTCATCATCTCCATTTTGAATATTTTTGGGTTTATTTTTGAATTTACTTTTATTTTTTATTTTTGTTTTAGGAGTTGTTATACTAACAAAGACATCATCCAAATCATCATCACCAAGACCATCACTTGCAAAATCATCGTCTATGGTTTTAGAAAGAGATTTGTCATTTTCTTGTTCAATTTCATCATCTTCTTCGTCTATAGGCTCTGGGACAAATTCCTCCTCTCCCTCATCATCAGAATCAATAATTTTTTTATTCCTTGATTTTTTATTAGATAATCGTTGCAAGGGAATATCCTCGTCTTCATCATCTAGTTCTGAATAATTGATCTTACGCTTCAAACGTCTTTTTGAGCTTAAGGGAGAAGGCAGTAGGTCTGGTTTACCATCTTCTATAGGTGGTGAACCAGAAGGAAGAGAATGTATTGCTAAAGATGTATCATTGTTTGAGGTAGAGCGACGACCAAAGTCGTCATCGACAATTGAGTCAACAAACATCGAGGAAGATGCATCATCTATAGAGCCTGGGTTTTCGTTTTCTTTATTACTTGAATCCGAAACAGACTGATGAGTCGACTTTGGCTTTGCTTCAGACAGGACTTGTTCGTTTTTGATAGGTGAAGATAGCTGACTCAAGGCAGTTTTTCTGGCATTTTTTGGTTTAAGAACATTGTGGCTATTTGAAGTGTTAGTATTGACCTTCAAAGGCGAGCTTTGGTTAGTTGAGTCTTTTGGGGGTTTAATAGGCAGAGAAGCTGATTGAGTAGGGAGTTTGGAGAAAAAGCTAAAGATGTTCTGTTGCTTTTTGGTGGAAGATAAAGAGCCTCTTTTGCCAGAGGCCTTCACTTTGTCTGTGGCTTTCAGTCTTTTGGGTGTGATAACAGACATTGTCAATTGAATTGAAGAAAGAGTAGAATCCAGCAATCGCAGCAGGCCAAATGCTGTTTTTAAGAAGGTTGTTTCTGTCTTTCCTCAAGGCTTTTATTTAATCGAAAAAATGCGCGTCGGTCGAAAATTTCGCGTATTGTTTTCGAGACTGAAGAAACTGAGAAAGTTGGCGATATTCGAGTTGAAACAGAGAAATGTGTTATACAAACTACTGAGATGTACAAATTACTGAGGTATAATTAACAAAATAAATATACAGTACTGTGGCTGCGAGATGCAAAGCCAAAGACAAAAAATAGACAGAGCCCAGGCACCAGTAAGTTGTCTTACAAAGACTGGAGGAATCTAACTCCAGCCAATTCATTCTTTTGGAAAAGCTTCACAAAACTTCTGTAATATAATAATTTTTCGTCTCTTGAGACTTCTTTGTGGATGGTTCCATATCTGAAAGCTTTCAAATATTCCTCTTTATTGATTTTACCATTGATGAATATATCCGTTACAAAGTCGAGATACATGTTGATAACTTTTTCTTCCACTTCGAGTCTTTCTTTTATTATTTGGGTGAGCAATTCCTTTTTGTTGATTGAAGCATCATTAGCTTTTTTCTCTTCCGAGTTGAGAATTGTGCTTGTAAGCTTAGGGGTGTCTGTGGAAGATGTTGCTTGCATATTACCATTATTATATCGGTTTGCATTTGAATCATTTATAAAATTGTTATTGGCTGGTTGGTTATAACTAGAATTATCAGTGCTTTTATTTCTAATCGTATAATCATTAGGATCAGTATTTGGGATGTTTGTTGAATAGCTTTGGGGCTGATAGCCATTATTTAAACTTTCCTGTGCTCTGATTGATGGTGGTTCCTCTGTTTCAAGGGGTTCACGACTATAGTTGACATAAGTTGGTCTTCTTTTTCCTCTACTTCTGCCACTCCTAGTTTTTCCTCTGGCTCTGGATCTAGTCTTACCTTTAGTAGCCGCAACAGAAGGTGGTGAATATATTGGTTCGTATTGAATAGGTTTTGATTCATCATCATCAATATCAATATCGATAACCTCAATGTCTTGATCTTTTTCCTCATAATGGATGTTTGAGTTTTGTCTTTGAGTTTTTCTTCTTAAAGATGGCTGATAAACATTGTTAGCCAGTTGATTGCTGAAATCACTTCCAGAGTCGTTTTCTTCCAATTCTTCAACATTTTGATCCAAGTTTTGGTCATTTGTATTAAGATTGGCATTGTTTCTTTTTTCTTGTCTCTGAGTTTGTTGATATTGTTTTTCTTTTTCTATTTTTTCATTTTCAAGTTTTTCATTTTTAATTCTTTCATTTTCAATTCTTTCATTTTCAATCCTTTCATTCTCAAGTTTTTCTTTTTCGATTCTTTGCTTTTCTAATGCTTTGTTTCTTAATTTTTCTTTGTTTTTATCCAATTGATCTCGGGTCGGTTCTTGATTGGATGAGTTTGAATTTTCTTGAATTTTCTGTTTTTTAGCTGATTTGTTATTAGTGGGAATGATATTATTTTTATTGTTGAAATCTTTTGTAACTTCCGTATAAATTAGTTTGTGAAATTTATAGATTAAACTTGTTTTTTTTGAACAGATTTTTTTAATTTTAATTAGATTTTGTAATTTAGGGGTGTATTTGCCGATTATTTTTTTATTTATGATCGATTCATTTTCCAAGAATTTTAGATTCAATTCGAATTTGTAGAGAGAAGTGTTGTATTTTAAACCCTTTAATTGATATACTTTTAACCAAATTTTGTGATCGTGGTTGTATTCCATGAGTAGTTGATTTAGATCTTGAAGTTTAAGGTTTTCCAAGTTTAAATTTTTGAAATGTGGTTTTTGAGAGAATTTGTTGATTAGATTTTGTAGGATTTTAATATCATTTGGTTCATTTTCATGCAAGAATAAGCTGTTTATATTAAAACTAATTTCGTTTGTTTTCATTTGAATGAGCTCCAAAGTAGAATTGAAATCATCTGAAGTTGTAGTTAGTTTCATTTGTTTAATTCGTAAGTTTAATAGGTCTAGCCAGTAATTTATAAAAGATGGAGGCCATTTAAGTTTGCTTGAATGTTTTGCCAAATAGTCATCAGAAGCGTAAGTATCATTTTCTTCATTTGTATTATCTTCATTGACCTCATTATTAATAACTTTATCATTTTCATTTTCATTTTCATTTTCATTTTCACTTTTATTTTCACTTTCATTTTCATTTTCATTGTATATATTTATAGTTTTTACATTCGCTATGGCAGCAGTATTATTATTATCATTATTATCATTATTATCATTATTATCATTATTATCATTATTATCATCATTATAATTAATTTCATCAAGTTTTCTCTTTTTATTGGGTGAATCTGTAGTCTGATTTTGGATTGGATCTATTGATAAAAGGGAAGGAATTGGATATATTGGATCTATTGATAAAAAGGCAGAGGTTGGAAGAGGAGAAGAGGAGGAAGAAATTAAGAGAGTGTGTTTATTGGAAGTATCAAGAGCTGACTTCAGATCATTTTGATCTACCTGAATAAGTGATTTTTTTGATGGAGAAGATGGAGAAGAGATTGAAAGATGAGATGAAAGTGGAGGTTGAATTGGTGAATTGGGCTGGGAATCAATTGCAATTGATGTTTTATTTTGTTGTTGATTTTCCAAGTTGGTTCCAGCATTGTCATTTAAATCTAGCCAAAAGGACTGATCCTGGTCTCTATTCCGATCTTTATGCTGATCTTCATTTTGCACGTTATCTTGAACATGCTCGTTATCCTGAACACTGCTGGTTATATCGTTAACACTATCATCATTGTTAGATTGTATACTTGTATCAACTTCGTTTGAAAAAAGGTTCAAATTGTTGTCAGGAGAGTTTGAAGCAAACATTGAAAATAAATGTGAAAAAATATATCTTTGAGTGGAATAGGAAATGGAGAAATTGATAAAAGTTAAAATTAAGATGGTGAATTATTAGTGATATTGTTTTTCTATTGTTGGATGAAAAAATGACGCGAAACGGGAAAAGTGCGTGAGTGGCGTTCTGAGTACTGCGGGCACTTCAGATGCGTGTAAAACCCAGCACGAGGAAACGACTGCCAGAAGCAGACTGCTGCATGTTGGGACCCAAGCCGTCTATAAATAGACGGACGAAGCAGCAATTATTAATAGAAAACAAGAGCTGTAGCATTGTTCTTATCAGTGGTATTCAGGTCAAAAAGCGGTTCTGACACAGAAAAAGAAAACGTCTCCAGCCCAAATGCCTGGTTGAATCCTGGAGACTGCGCGCCAGGTGTGTGGATCTGGGGAATAAGATTTGCGGAGTGTTTCAGATAAAAGCCCCGCGTGTACGTGCGTCCACAGAAGCGGTCTCAGCAGGCCTGCTGCCTGCACGCGCACGCACACGCGGGTACAAAAGCAGCTTCTCTGGCATCAGCGAGAAGCACACGCAGCACCGGAGACAGCCGAAGCAGCAGCAAAAAGAACGACACGTCCCGAGAGCTGCTGCTGGCGAAACTCTTCAGAGAGCTCTTCAGAAACACTCCCAGATAAAGACTCACCCCAGCTGCTTTTCTTCTTCTTCCTCCCCATACACCACTGCTCCCAGGCTTTTTTTTCTTCTCTTTGCTCCAGTCCTGTTCATATCCACAACACCACCAATGAGTCTTGAGTCCTCTAATTCCTCTTTGAAATGGAGGCTACCTTCAAGGTTCGCTTCTCCCAGCAATCCTAGCAACTCAAACAAAAAATTGATCTCGAAATTCACCTCCACAAAAGAACTACCCCAGCTACCAAAAGAGGTCCAACAACAACAAATCCAAAGACACCAAAATCAGCTGCTGAACCATCTCCAGGCTCCAGATTTTGGCTTTGAAAATTCTTCGTTGTCTGCCACTTCTTCAAATTCAAATTCAACCTTGCTCTTGCCATCTCCGAATTATCCAAACCATTCAACCAACTCAAGCAGCTCAACCATCACAAATAATTTCATTTCAAATAAGTCCTCATATTCTAATATATCAAGTATTCCAAACATGCCAAACATGCCAAACATGCCAAACATGTCAAATATTCCAAATATTCCAAATGGTTTGCCAAAATCCTTTGCAAAGAAGTTCCATTCTCGTTCTCATTCTCAGGGAAATATCAACACCAATATCAATAGCATTAATAATATCAATAACAACCTCAATGTAAATAACAACTATAGCTCAAAACTAATGAAATACTCTTCTCACTCAACTTCAAACTCCTCTTTATCCTTATCGTCTTCAAAATCGGCCAAAACGCTAAAATCTCCAAAACAACTAAAATCACTAAAACCATCAAAATCACCAAAACCCCCAAAGCCATCAAAGCCATCAAAACCACCAAAACAATCAAAGCAATTGAAAAAATCAAAACATTTAAAATCTTCCTCCTTGAATTCTGCAACAACAATAAACTCCATAGACTTTTCAATTTACCCAAATAAAGAAAAATCAATTCACTTGTCTCCTCCAAAAGTTAGACCTTATATTTACACGAATAATTCTCTCAAAAAGAAAAAAAATTTGGACTCTTTAAACAGAAATTCAAGCCTGAGTAATAACAGCCTAGTATGCAATTTTTGTAATGAAGATCTAGATATAACTCTAAATAACATCAGCAACAGTAATAACAATCATCAAATCGAAAAGATCATCAAATTAAAATGTAATTGCTCTTCTCATGAAACTTGTCTAAAAATCTTTGTAGAAGATAACAAATCCAGAAACTCAAGTAACATTAATATCATCAATAACATTAACCACATTAATATTAACAAATATGATCTAATTTTCCCTGATTGTCCAGTATGTAATCTCAAAGCTATACCAAAATTGGACCAATTCGTCGACCATTTTGTCACCTTATACCTTTTATATGAACCGACTCCTTCTTTTGCAAACATATTTTCTGATTATAATCATAACAATAAACCTATCAATTCCACTCAGAATTTATCCAGAAATCAATTTTATAATCAAAATACTAAACAAAACCATCTAATTGACTTATATAATACCAAAAGCATGAATTCGGAACAAAAACAAATTCCTTCTTCTTTCAATAATGACAATAACAATAATAGTAACAATAATCCACTTCTACTGTCCGAAATCAGATACTCACTTTCTTCAAGTTCTTCTACAAATTCAAGCTCAAGAGGTAGAAAAGGCCATGAAAAGAAACTCTCTAGAGGCTCTTCTATTTCTGCTGTTTCTTCAATAGTATCATCAGCATCAAGGTCACCATCTCCACCTCAAATGTCTTCTAGAAATACCGTGGATTCATTTTATGGAAACCAAAGAAGTCTTCGTGATTCAACCATGAGTTTATCCAGTTTTTACGCCAACTCACTAAACTCATCAATCAACAAATCCACTTACTACAATAGAATCCCTCCATCTTATTTAAGAGATAAACTAATCTCACATCTAATCTCAAAATTAAACACTAATGCACCAAACAGAAAGATTTTATTGAAAGACTCAGATTTTGACAATTTTGGCACCTTGAGATTAGTAGACCAGTTATCAATTTCAATTAATAATAGCAATCGTTTTACTCAAAGAATTTTGTATCTATTCTCAGAAGTCTTGATAATTATAAACTTAGATTATAACAAGTTCAAAATTATTCAATTCAAAGACAACGATTGTGGAAATAATTCCCCAGTTGTTGAAACACCAACCTCAAAAACTTTAAAGTGGGATATCAACAATAAAGAAGTTCGTTCAATCTATCTATCTCATGATGATGTTAAAAATGTTCTTGAAAAATGGGGTGCTGCTTTATGTGATAGTGAATTTGTTTTTCCTTCTGAAGTCATAACAACCACTTTAAATGTTGTTAATGAAGGCCCTTCTCCAATCCAAGAAGAGTTCAATGTTCATGAACCTGAAAGCAAATCTGACAATATAGCTTTGCAACCAGATTTTAATAATAGTACCACTCTTGAACTTGTTAATGATAATAATGATAATAGCTATATTAATGATATTAATGATAATATTCATGAAATTGATAATAAAAATAACACTAAAGATAGTCTCGAAAATAATATATTTGACAATAATATTTTCGACCACAATGTTTTTGATGATAGTGAAACTGAAAATGAAAATGTCTCTCTTAATAATAAGTTTTTTCTTTCGGGCTTATTAAGTGATAATTCCTCTAATGAAATCACTCACAAACCTTTTAAAATTAACTCAATAACAAAAGTTAATAAAGCTACTAAAAAACCTTCAAATTTAATTTTTATTTTCAATACAGAAATTGATTTGTCAAAAGACCTGCAAATAAGTTTACTAAACATATTAAGAGCACTATCTTTGAAAATTAAAAATATCTATATCATTGAAACGTTTAGCGATTTTAATTCATACTATTGTGATGGCCCATTGTTGGTCAACAACAACATTAACAATAAATTTGGGGATAATTTGGGGATAATAAATCACTCAATTTTGAAAAATTTTGACATTAACAAATTATATAACCAAGAAATAATACCGAATGAAACTAGTGGTGATTTAAGTGTATTATATTTATCAACTCAACAAATATATAACCTTCCAAAGTTTAACAAAGATCATCAAGAACTTGTCTTGGAGCTCCCCAGCATAAAAAATGAAAGTGAAATATCCTCTATGAAAAGGAATTCAATTTTAGCCAAAAGAGTTGTTTTTGTTCATTCTTGGGATAGCCTAATGGAAGTAATCTGCAGCTCATTTAGCATTTCCTTCGATGATGACGATTCAGATGATTCGGATGATGATTCAGACGAAGATTCAGAAGAAGATGACTTAGATAATAACTTTGAAAGTAAATCAAAACAACATCATCTACAAACACATCAAAGCTTAACTAGTGCAGAAAAAACCGACTTCAATGACAATCACACTGCGGATCCAGGAGTCTTTGCTAAGCATGAAGTTGAGCAAAGTCACTCCAGTAAAGATACTTCTGACTTGAACTCCAATATGGATGTTGATAAGAGTTTGCCGTTGTATGAAAATGATAATGTTTCTAACAATATTTCTCCTGCTAATCACAAAGCTACTGATTCAGATTCTGGTTGGATCAACCTCTTTCAGGATATTGATAGTGCTATAGACAGTTTTCATCTCTGATAACCACAATAATAATTTTTATTTCCAACTACTTTGTTTTTATATTGACTTTTTTGTTTTTTCTTCTATCTGTTTATATTTTTATTTTTATTTTTGTATTTTCTTGGGTTTAATTTTATCTTTTGGTGCTTTTGTTTTTCTATTTAACGTTTTTAAAAATTCCAATGGACATTAACTGCTTAATTACTGCTTTATTTTTTAATTTTTTTTTTTGTTTTTGGATTTATAATCTTTTTTATACGTATAATATATTTCAACACTACGATGTAGCGTATTGTAATGCAACATTAATTGATCTATAGAACCTTAGCAGAGAAATCTATAATATGGCTATTATTAAGAAAATTAATCATCAATTATCATCAAAATGAACATGCAATTTCATAGCCTTAGGCAAATTTGGATCAGTTACAATAAGCAATTCATTATCATCAATTAATTCAGTAATTAATTTATTCAAATTTCTTCTAGTAATTTTTTCTAGCTGAGGAGGAAAAGCAAGATATAAATCTTTATTATTATCAGAAGAGACTAACGAGGGGTTTTTCAAATTCAAATCCAGTTTCTGGATTAAATAAGCTATTAAATCCTTTAGTTTAAACCATCTTTTGATTGAAACTCTTTCATATTTAGATCCGCAGATTGAACAATCTTGATTTTGTTCTGGTTTGAATACGTGAGCAAAAATTTCCAGATCGCCAGAATAACTCATATAATACTCTAAAATGGGATTGCAATCAGTGATGAATTTAAAGGCTTCATTGCAACAAGCAGCTGCAACTATAGCATTTGTTGAAGCAATGGAAGGAATGATATTTTTAATTACACCCAAAGTTAAAGATTTTGTAATATTGTTTATATTAAATATTTTTGATCTTTCTAGTGCTTTTTCATATATCCAATTGATATCGTCTTGATTATCAGTGTTGTATTTTCTATAAGGGAAATATTTTGGCCATTCCAATAAACTTGCCCATTCGATACAATGTTCTGGTATCCTTGGGGTATTGGCTATTGTACAAACTGGATATGTTTTCTTTGTGCCCAACAAATCCAAGTTGCATTCATAACAAGAGGTCATTGTAGGGATAATGAATCTAGTTTGACCTCTAAAACCCTCAGTTCCACCATCGATGATTGGTATTATGCTTTCAACATCCTCTGGATCAATTAAGCTGAAAACTGTTTTGTTTATCCATCTCCTTGCTTCAATACTGTCCAAGCCACAAATTATCAAACTGAACTGTTTATAAAAATCAAGGTCTTTATCTTGAATCCGACAATTATGTGGAGTTACCAGCACATTTTTGATTCTTTTTTTAATAAAATTAGCGGCGGTTTCAGCTTTATATTCACCAATATCAGTATTTCTAAATAAAAACTGTCTGTTAAGATTGGAAATATCAATCGTATCCATATCAATAATATGAATTTGTTTAAATCCGGATAATGAAAGGTTTTTTAAGATTTCGCAACCTAAACCGCCAGCACCAAGCACTAAGATTTTAGAGCTGGATAATCTAGACAAGATGTCGTCAGCATCGGGTTCAAATAGTTCATTAGTGAATGGACCACTTTGATTAAAAAAGGGCAAAATCGAGCTATCTCCTTTCTTTGGTTCATTTGACATTTTTAATCTTTTTGATCTTTGATATGAAATCAAATTTGAATCAAATTGTGAGGAAGACACTTTGAACTGGCTTTTTTTTCTGTTGTAGTATTCTTTGTAGCAGCAAGCTAATGAGTGATTACAATTTTAATCTCGCCCAATGGCATGCAATATTTGGATTAGAAGGTAAAATTGGCAATGATTAATGGAGTTTTAACAAATATGATTTCCTAATTATCTGCAGTTGAATTTCAATTAGAAAGGCGAGCAAAAAAGAGAGCTTTCATCCAAAACCACGTCCTACATCCATAGAAATGGCCCGCTTGGAGGTTATATTAGAGAGAATATAAAGGAAATGTATTAAAAGAAACGCTTAACTAAGGAATATTATTATATAACTATCTAATTGATACATATTGGGTCTTCGCCAGAAGCAATGTTGCACTGGTGCATCAATCTCTTTTCTTCTTCGTCAAATTCGCCAGTTACTGAATGCGAAACACCTCTATTATAAAAAATAACCAAGTCGCCTTCACTCCACGAATGGCAGTAGATGTTTTGGGGAGAAATAGCAGGCCTGTAAAATCTCTGCAATAAATTTCTTGTCTCTTCCATTGGTAGTTCTTCGCCGGTTTTGTTGTTAATTATTTTATAAGCACAAGATCCATGGAATTGCAAATGATGGTTCCTAGTTGTTGGATTTGTCCAAACCATGGGCAATTTTTTAATCTTAGATTCCTCCCATTCGGGCAATTCATCAAATGATCTTTCTTTGTTTTCACTGACCATTGTGATCCCATCAGAAGTAGACTTGGCCTTTGAAATGAAAATGTAAGGATGAGGAGCATATACGACAGTTGAATTCAATGCAAATTCCTTGTCTTCTGGAGACAATAAATCAAAGGCAGTCTTTCCATTCAAAAATGCAGTGGCGCCTTTTGTTATTTGCAATTCATCTTTGGAATCATGATAGATGATCTTTTGCTTTTCATCTGAATTTGGAACATGAATACCCAATAAAGTGGTACATTTTGGAGGAGACAATTCGTATAAAGCTGAATCAATATGCCATCTGTAAAATCTGGTTTGTTTATTTGTTAACTCATAATCTGATAAAGTGTCTTTATGAAAGGTCTTATGAGAAGGTTGTGTCAATTTGAAATCATCTAAACCATAATGGTTTTTCCAATAACCATTACCAATGACCTGAACTTGCGGTTGATTTGGAATGGTTGTACCATCTTTCCTCAAAACTGAATTTTCGTGTCTGAATGTTTTACCATGACCGTAATTGTTGCTTGTTTTAGAACAAGTATCATCAAACATTGTTGTTAGCTCGAATTGAGACTTGGGTGATAACTTTTGTTGATCAGGAATAACAATGACCAAATAAGTGTGCAAAGCTTTCTCAAGCAATTTGAAATCCTCTTCACTCAACTTAGAGGGATCGTTAACATTTTCAGGTAATTTGATAATTGCACCAAAGGGAGCATCATTCAATGGAATAGCTTGTAATGACATTTCTAAAATATAAAAGCAAAGTTTCTAGTGTGAATATCTATTGTGAGTGAATAGTAGTGAATAGTAGTGAAGAAGAAAAATGCAACAGACAACATCGAGGAAACTCATTGAGTATTTATACCATTCAAAACAGCTCCCTTGCTGCTGAAAAGCCGAACAGTCCTGCTGCCGGTGTTGCGAAAGTTTTTTCAACACCAAAGAAGCAGAAACAGCTTCAGGCCCAGCGAATTGCTTCCTCATCTCCAGCGCCTTTTCCGCCGCGGGCCTTCCGCGGCCATAGAACCTTAAATCCGGAGAAGCGAAACCACTGCTGTGGGTCTCAGTCGCTGTACTCAAAGTCGGAATCCGCATAAAGCTCATCGTCGTCTCCAGCAGCAAAACCTGCTTCCTCTGCTGTATTCTCCTCAGAATTGTCCAGTTGCTGTGTCAGCGTTTCTTTATTAGAGCAATCTTGGTTCTTGTTGTTTTTGTACAGCTCATATTTGTCTTTATTGTCTTTATTGTCTGTTTTTTTGCAATCCTCTTTGAGGTCTTCATTTTCAGAAACTTCAATTAAATCGTTCTTTATAAACCTAGCACCAGCACCAGCATCTTCATCAACCTCAGCTTTGTCAAACAAGTCTGATCCTGCATCCAATTTTTCAGAACTATTTTGATACGCATTTTCATCAACGTATTCAGATTTTGCAGCAAAAAAACCACCCGGTTCAAATCCTTCTGGCTCAAATCCTCCAGCCTCAATATTATCTGCGGTTTCTTTGTTTCGTTTTAATTTTTCCTCTAATTCTCTTTCTAACTCATTTTCTATATTATCTTTTAAATCGGATTCCATAATATCTTTTGAATTTATTGTTTTTTCGTCCTCAATGATTTCCCCATGCTCTCTGTTTAATCTGTCTTCCACAACCAAACTATTTATTAATATTTTCCAAGCACTCAATGCAATCATTTCAATATCATTTTTTTCTTGTTCAATTCGGTCTTGACAAAGTTGATCACAGACTAATAATACTGCTTCTTTGTATTCTTCTGCAACAACTATGCCTGGAATTTTTGAAGCTACGCTTCTTCCAGAAAACTCAAATCCCTCAACTGCTAACGCATAATCAACACCAATAATCTTTGCAGCCCTTGCAGCAAATTTTTCCCTTATCAATGCACCTCCTTCTGGAATCATTGATTTCTGAAAAACCTCAATTTTCCCATACTCAGATTTTGGAACCTTTCCATCCTTTACCGGTGGAGGTTTATACAATTCGGTCTGAAACTCAGCATATAACCTAACATCTTCATTTTCTTCATCAAAGTCTCTTGTAAAATTTTTCCCTCGTAATTTCATAGGTTTAGCCTTTCTGATTCGCAATGTTCGTGCTCCCACCTTTAATATCCGTCCGCTAATAAACCAAGCTCTAACAGATTTTAGTTTTTGAACATTTTCTCTTCGATAAACTTTTAGCAATTTGTTTTTACCTTTTAATTTTATTGTTCCACAAGCTTTTTTAGGATATAGTATTTCATTTTGCTTCAATTGTTCTTCTAAAGCATACACTGGATGATTTTTAAAATCCTGATAATTATTGGGCATACCTTCGTTAATATCTCTTTTTTTAAACTCCAAATCTTCTAAAAAATCTACCTCTCTTTCTATTTTACTTTTCCTGTTGTTGCTTTTTTCAGATAACGTTTCCAACATTTTTTTATACCATAAACTCCAGTTATCAACCCTATCAATTCTTTTTCTTCTGGTTTTTGATAGATAATTACTTGCATATCTTCTAGTAATATCCTTTATATTCCCAAATTTATCAAAGCCAATCACATATGTTAATTGATTTCTAACATCATTTAATGGTGGTTCTAGTTTGGATTTTCTAACAATGTTTTCAACAATCTTAAAGTGTATTGGATCAATCGTTATCCATTTTTTAATATACGGATTCCATGCCTCGGCCCAAAATACAGGATATGGTGATAAATACGGATTCAATGGTCTTAATAATGGAGTCTTTTTTTCCTTTGATTTCTTAAAATTTCCATTTTTCCTAGACATTTCACTCAATTTTATTTCAATAGACGTCTTTGGTCTCTTCACCTCAACATTTGCACGACTCCTTTTCCGAGAATTAACTGGAGATAAATCCAGCCTCTTTCTTTTGTTCAAATTATTTGTTTCCATCTCTAAATTTAAATCTAAATTTGTTTTAGATATACTTGTAAAATCTGGTGGTTGCAAGGAAAATATTAGTCTTGCATTAACATCTGCCGCTCTTAATAACGCAACAAACCCTTGTGCTGCAATATCTCTACCAGCATTAAGTCTTAATATAGAATCAGTAAACTTATTAAAATTAATTGATTCCGATGGGAAATCACTACTCAATATTTCGCTCCATTTTTTTTTAAATATTCCTGAATTATAATTACTCACTTTAAAAATATTTGACCAAAATAACATCAACCGTTTTAAACCATCTAAGAATTTCCGAGAATATAATCCATTTAGTTGTTTTTTATTTGAAAATTTATGAGGATGCAATTCGGTAAGCACTTTCTTTGTAACAAAATTAGCCAATAGAAAATTTAATAACATTGGATCATTTATCCATTTATTTCTAATTTTCCCATGAATTATCATACAGACTAAATATAATATATGGATTTTTTTCCTAAAATCTCTTTCTTCTTTAGAAATTATTAAAAATTTTCTATCTTTTTTCTTATTGCTTTCATTTAAATTCTTCTTAATAGTAACATTCAAAACTTCTTCATCTGGTTTTGATGAGCCTGTATTTATATTTTTGAATACGTCCAAAAACAGATTTTTATTATCAGAATCAAAATTCAATAAATCTTCAAGCTCGTCATCACTGTCATCGTCATCACTGTCTTTGTTATCATTATTAAGAATTTTATTAGATTTATTTTTATATGTATTTTGATTAGAAGCATCTTCAATGATAACATTCACGTTATTTTTTTCACTTAAATTGAGATTAATATTTTTATTTTTATTATCATTTGCGTAATTTTCTTCCCAAGAAACTTCATCAAATTGAACTGGCTCTTCATTAAATTCGTCAATAAAATTATCATCTGAATCACTGGATACAATTATATAATCATCCATTTTTTGTAAGTTTTCAGATATTTGTTTTTTTTGTAAGGGATTAATTGTAATTATTTTAGAGATATTTTCATTTTTTTTCAATTTGTTTATATTTGAAAAATTCTCTTTATTGTTAAAATTCTGTAAATTTTTCGAGGCATCTGCCAAGATGGAATCAATTAACTGATTTTCATTTTTATTTTCATTGTTAATGATGCTATTATCTAAATTAATAAATTTTTTTTCTTCTTTTTCTTTTTCTTTTACTTTGTTTTTACCGGATTTTTCATTTCTCACAGGTTGTTTTGAGCTTTTGGAGTTTTCATAAGCAGACCCTTCAGTCTTGTTGGAAATAATATTTCCAGTGGATGTAATTTTCTTCTTTGGATTTCTTTTATTTTTGGCTGATCTATTTTTTTTTGAATTATTAATGCTAAGAGATGGATTTGGTTTTGAGCCAGAAGTTGGGCTTGAACTTGAACTTGAACTTGAACTTGAGCTTGAGCTTGAGCTTGAGCTTGAGTTTGAGCTAGAATTGGATTCATCTTGTTTATACTGGTCCAATAACAATTCGAAAATCTCTTTGGGTAATGACATTATTATCAGATCGTCATTCTCAATAATAGAGATAAGTAATTGCGAAAAATGCTCATGAGGACGGAAAAGTGAGATTTGTAATGGGTTAAAGTTTAAAAGAAAAAGAGAGTAAATAAGGTTTATTTCCAAGAACCATCTCTGGGGTCTCACATTATCATCTGCCGTTTTGCAGAAGCTTTATTTTTTTGAGTTTTTTCTAAAATTATCGAGAGATTATAAATAGAAATAGTTCAAATATGATATAAATTATAACCCTATAGAAAGTACTTATAAAAGATGATATATAAGAGTAAAATAAAAAGAAAAGAAAAGTAGAGGTAAGTGAGATAAAGTGAAATAGAAAGAAAAGAAATCAAAACCATTTAATTTTTTTGTTTTTTTTTTGAATTTTAAAGTAATTTTTTTTATTTTTTTTAGGTGAATTTATAAAATCAATGCCAATAAGACCAATAAGACCAGTAAGACCAGTTCAACTTTTTGTAATTTTGAAGAAATAATTATAACCGTCAACCAAAGGAATGTGTCTAGATACGAAAAAAATAGAAAAAAAATTTCAATAGAATGTGATAAAAAGGAATTAAGAAGAACAGGGAAGTGAGAATATAATGTAAAGGAAAGAAATAAGAATAAGCATGGGCGTGAGAATGGGAATAAAAGATAAAAATAAAAGTAGGTAGGTAAGTAGATAAATAATTAATAATTAGTTAATAGATTAAATTGACATCAAAAGAAAAGTGAAGAGTAAAGAGAAAATGATGATGAAAGAATTGATTGAAAGGTTAATGTTTGAGATGGCGTTATTACTTTGTTCGAGAGCGGGGACAACAGTAGAGGATGGGAGAGAAGATTCTTCTTCCTCGTCATCTACTGCAACAGTGGATGCAGGAACATATTTAGTTTCCAAAGTAGATGAAGAAATGAAAGAAGAAATGAAAGAGGAAGCAGCAGCAGAGGATGATGGAGCAGCGGAGGATGATGGGACAGCAGATGATGATGAAGCAGCCGAAGAAGTTGAGGAGGAGGATGGAATAGCTGAAGATGATGAAGGAACGGTTGTTGATGAAGAAGATGATACGGGGGCCGAAGGAGATGGAGAAGCAGAAGCTGAAGCTGAAGAGGAAGCTGAAGAGGAAGCTTTTAAAGATGATGAAGAAGTGGATGAGGCTCTAGATGATGATGATGAAGTGGATGAGGCCCTGGATGATGAAGAAGAGGAGGAAGATGATGATGAAGAAGAAGAAGAAGATGATGATGATGATGAAGAAGAAGATGAAGATGAAGATGAGGATTCACTAACATCAGATGGAGAGTATTGATTTACTGGTTGAGAAAGAGCAACATTACCAGTTCTTAATACAATATCAACCGAGTCATCACAGTCATGATCTTTAGAGTAGATTGAATAAGTTGATTTATCATCATCATTTGGACAAGCTTTGAAAGAGGTGTCACCATCAAATTCAATTACGTTATTTGAGATTGAAAAGGGAGAAGAGCCATCAGAATCTGTTGTTTTCAATTTTTCATCATCGAATTCAAGATATGAATCACCATCAGAAGAAACAATTAATTGACCTTTGGTGTTGATGTAACCTTCAAAATTTGGCAATGAGGAGTCGAAATCACTGGTTCTAGGGATTTGGATAAGTAAAGCGTCATCTTTGATAACAATTTGCTCGAAGTTTAGATTAGTTCCAGTTGCAATTGAGAACAAGTAGAAGGAATCAGAATCATCAGCAAGAGCGACTTTTAAAACGGAGGACAAAACAAAAAGCGAAAGAATATTGGATAGCATTTTGGTCGATAATTGTGGTAGTTTATTGTTATAGGGAGGAGGAGTACTGATACAGTATAAATCGGCGGGAGAGGATATAGTCGGATGTGCGAGGATAGCGAAAGATAATACTATTAGATAGCGACAGTATATGAATTGTGTATAGTATAAAATGTAGATTTTAATATATAGAAGATAAAAAGAAAGAACAAATATGGAAGAAAAAAATGAAAAAACGAAAGAAAATAAAGCAGGTTGAACAAATAGCGAGAAAAAGGAAATATTTATATATTTTTAGAAAGATTATTTTTAAAATACGACTTTTATGGTTTTTCAATCATTTTTTTCTGTAAAGTGCAAAGTAATGAAATTTCCATTCAACTAGTTTGTCGAAAAAGGGCCAACCCTTTATTATCAGAAGTCATTAAGAGCGACGTTATGGATAATGTGAAGTTGAAGTGAAAGAGTGTTTACATTCGACTTAAAAGGGAAATGAAAGTGATTCAAGAGATCAAAATAGAATCAGCTTCCCTTTTTGACCTTTCTCAGCATTCTATTTATACCTGCATGCGAACCTGTGCTGGGAGATATCGTCTGAGTTGACAAAGTGATTATCTCCGATACAGCCAAAATTCAGAAGGGTTTGGGCGGTGAAAGGCAGGCATTGGTGTGTGTGTTGGATGAGCAAAAGTTGGGAGGGTCAGCGAAAATGCAGAGCGAGCTGGAAGCTTTGGCGAGAGAAAAACGACCAAGACAATAAGGCAATAAGGTGAAATGGTTAAAGATAGCAGAGGTTTCAGAGAGGTTTGCTTAGAGGTTTGCTTCGAGTTTGGGCAAGAGAACCACAGCAATTGTAAGCATAGTGATCTCAGAGCTGGGAACAAGCTCTTGCTTTTTGACTTCGACACGTTAAAAATAAAACAAGCCCCAAGCCGGGTGACCCTCTTTCTGCACGTGCAAAAAAGCGTGAACATCGCGTGCCGGTCTGAGACCGCAGTTGCGGTGGCGTCTGGGAGTGTGGGGATTGCTAGCGCTGTCAGGTCCCGTGACGTAGAGCGGGAACCAACAACTGTAAATCGCCAAGTGCGGAAGATCATCCCACGGATAGCGCGCGGCCAGCAGCCCAACAATTCAACCCGTGGTGTCCATCCGCGAGTTCAGTATGCCAACTGGCACGAGATCCGCGCGCACCGGGGCGGACGTCGAGAGCGGGCTCCAGTGCCAGAGCCGGCAACGCCAAACGCAGCACGGGCAGCAGGCTGTTATGTTGGGCCGGAGGCTCCTGTCGTGGAGCAGAGCCCAGCAATAGTCCCTGCTGCTGGTGCTGCTGGGCAATTGTTTTGATATCATTCTCCTATTTCGTCTGCTTTCTTGTTTTAGCTCCAGGTCCTACTTATCCCTCTTTCTGTTTTTTGTCCCTAGCTCTCTTGCTCTGCTGTCTCAAATCTCTCTTATCAATTGCTTTACTCTTCTCCCAGTATATATTAATCACATCATATCCCATCTCTCTACTTAAATATCCATCATCTATTCCTTAATCCTCTTCTCTCTTACTGGATTATCTCCTCAGTATTGATCGTGTGCTTTCTGCTCTTCCCTCTCATATATAAATTCAACTATATTTATCTCAATCCTGGTCAGAACCGTCAGCACTGTTATAACCACCCTCATCTCTTCAACTCATTTTACTTCTCTTTTTCTTCTATTTTTCTGAATTCCTCACTGTCGATCTTCCTCATCTTCAATTATCCTCTCCTTACTTTCCTATTATTTGCCACCTTCCCTCCACCTACCTCCCTCTCTTTAAAATGGTAAAACAAGCCAATGTCATTGTCGGTGAAGCCAGACCTGGCGAAACTGCTCCTCGTAGAAACTTTAGAGTTCCTGATGGTCCTGTCATCAAGCCCTTGGATTCAAAGGCTGTCACTTTATACGATTTAATTCAAGAATGCTTGAACAGAAATCCAAACAACAATTGCATGGGCTGGAGAACTTTAATCGACATCCACGAAGAGAAAAAATTCGTCACTAAAAAAATTGATGGAAAAGACACTCAAGTCGAGAAAACTTGGTTATACTACGAATTGGGCTCCTACAACTACATTTCTAAAACTCAATTAAACGAAATCATCCACAACTACTCAAAGGGTTTGGTCAAACTAGGCATCCAGCCAAATGGTCAAGAGAACCTACACATTTTTGCCACAACCTCTCAAAAATGGCTACAAACTTTCTTTGCTGCAAACGCTCAAGCCATCCCAATCGTAACCGCTTATGATACCCTTGGTGAAGAAGGTTTAACTCACTCCCTAATCGAAACTGAATCCTCGGCTATCTTCACAAACAACCTACTCTTTCCAAAACTAATCAACCCCCTAAAAGTCGCTAAGAACGTCAGATACATAATACACGATGAACCAATCGACCCAAACGATAAAAGGCAAAATGGAAAATTCTTCTCAATCCCAAATGATGCCAAACAAAAAATCCAAGAACTAAGACCTGATATCCAATTCATAACCTACGATCAGGTCATCCAATTGGGCAAAGACAACTTCGACTCAATTCCTCCAAACCCACCAAAACCACAGGACGTTGCCTGTATTATGTACACCTCGGGTTCAACTGGCGTTCCAAAGGGTGTCATCCTTACCCACTGCAACATATTAGCTGGTATTGCTGGTTTATCAATCACTATGGACAGAAACCAAATTAACGATAAAGACAGAATCATTGCTTTCCTACCTCTCGCCCATATCTTTGAACTAATGTTTGAAATTATTTCCTTCTGGTGGGGCGGCATCCTTGGTTATGGTGGCGTTAAAACTCTAACCGACTTATCCTTAAGAAATTGCCAGGGAGATTTGAAAGAATTCAAACCAACTGTTATGGTTGCTGTTGCCGCTGTTTGGGAAGCCATCAGAAAGGGTATTCTTGTCCAAATCAAAAAATTGCCACCTTTGTCTCAAAAGATCTTCTGGACCGCATACAAGAGCAAACTATTCATGAAAAATAACCATATCCCATTGTCTGGTATCTTCGACGTCATCTTTAAAAAAATCAAAGCTGCTACCGGTGGTCAATTGAGACAAATTTTAAATGGTGGTTCTCCAATCTCTGTCGAAACTCAGATCTTCATTAGTAACCTAATTGCTCCCCTCTTAATCGGTTACGGACTCACCGAAACTGTTGCTCAAACCTGTGTTCTTGCTCCTTTTGCCTTTGAATACGATGTTGCAGGCATGTTAACTGGTTCAATTACCGTCAAACTAAGAGACGTTCCTGAATTGGGCTATTTTGCTAAAGACAACCAAGGTGAAGTTCTTATCTCGGGTGCCCCCGTTACTCCAGGTTATTTAAACAACGAAAAAGAAAACAAGGAATCCTTCACTGAAGATGGTTGGTTTTGTACTGGTGATATTGCTGAATGGACTAAAACTGGTCAATTGAAAGTCATTGACCGTAAAAAAAATCTAGTTAAAACTGCAAATGGTGAATACATTGCTCTAGAAAAACTTGAATCAACTTATAGAACCAATCCTCTCGTGGCTAACATCTGCTGTTATGCTGATCAAACAAAAGTTAAGCCCGTTGCTTTGGTTGTTCCAAATGAACCTCAACTAAAGAAATTGGCCGTTGAATTAGGCTTGTATGAATCCGAAGATGATGTCGAATTTCATGCTGTGGTTCATGACAAAAAATTGAAAACCGCTATTACAAAAGATTTAATTAAAACTGGTTCCTCCTTAGGTTTGGCTGGTATTGAATTAATCATAGGTGTTGTTTTAGTCGATGAAGAATGGACTCCTGAAAATAACATGCTTTCTGCTGCTCATAAATTACAAAGAAAGGCAATTGTTGATAGTTGTAAAGCTGAAATCGAGGATGTTTACAAAAGTAATTAATTTTTTTTTTTTTTTTAAACACAATTTTTTTTAAAAAAAATCAAAATCAAAATTCAAAATTTAAAATTCAAAATCAAAAAATCAAATAAAAACCTTGAAATGATTAAAAAAATATATATACTTTTGTTTTTGTTTCAACTTTTTTTTTTTCGTTATCTTTATGCCCATTTTGTCTTTTGTTTTCCTTTATTAATATTATTTGCTCTATTCAGAAGTTACGTATTCTTTTGTTTCTGTTAGGTGTTTATTAAAGATGCAACTTTCTTTTTTATAGTATGGTTTATATATATGCTCTATTTCCCTTTCTCGTTTTTAGTATCCTAATTTAATATATAATACTTGAATTCTTATTCTCTTCAAAGCCCACCATTCAAACTGCTTAAATTTCACCCATAAACATTAAAAATATACCTGTTGGTTGAGCTTTCCCAGCCAATAAGGTTTGAGCGTTTGATGAGATCATGTTAAATTGTTGAATAAAAATTTTGAAAAACAGAGCTTAATTTCAGCAAAAGTGAGTTCATTTTATCTTAAAATATTTTTTTTCTTAATCACTGGATTTATATCTATACTTACTCACCTGTTTATTTGAAATCCTTTCTCATTTATTAGAGTGTTGATTTCTTTTTTTTTATCAAATCATCTCCAAGTTCGTCCCTCACTTATCCTAAGTTATGGATATACCTCATTTCGAAATATTTAATTTTTTTTTTTAGTCTTATGAAAAATCATTCAAAAAGAAATGAGTTTAGTAATATTGAATACTATTTTATCCAAACCAAATGTTGTTTTTCATAATTCGTTTATTTTTTATAATATATTTGCAAAAAAAAACTATTCAACAGATTCCTCAGAATCAACTTCTCCAAAATTTCCCTCTTCAAATAATTTCAATTTAAAAGATTTTTCAAAACAAATTGATAGTTTGATCAAAGATTACCGATTAAACAAGAAAACAGAAATTAAAAATCAAAATCAGAATATCGATCCAAGCACAATTATTAATTCAAAACAATCGCAATATAAACTATCAACTGCACCTTCAGGTGTTCCATTATCAAAGCTTTTATCCAATACTTTCCCATTAAGTTTTAAAGAATCCTTTGAGGATTTTAAAATTCGAAATGAAGCTTACAAAGTTCAAGATGATTTATTATCGTTATTAGATTGTTATCCACATGCAAATGAACTTTTTGAGTCGAAAATTTTAAAAATTCCAATTAATTTAGATAAAAATAATAATGTAATAAAAATATCGGAAAATGATGAAAAATTTTTCAATAATGATTTTAGTGAAGATGAAAAATTTCACAGAAATATAACCTATCAAAATTATATTAATGAATTTGTAATCTACCCAAAGGGTAAGCAATCTAATGATCCAAATTTAAATCATTTGATCTTCTTACATGGATATGGTGGAGGAATCGGTTTTTTTCTTAAGAATTTTCAAAGTTTTTTAAGCTTTGAAAATTCGAATTGGTGTCTTCATGCAATTGATTTATTAGGATATGGTGTCTCTTCTCGACCGGAATTTCGATGTACAAATTTATCTAATAGCGAGGATTTTTTTGTCGATTCATTGGAAAATTGGAGAAAATTAAGAAAATTGAATAACTCGGAAAAAATATTAATATGTGCTCATTCATTGGGAGGTTATTTAATTTCTGTTTTCAATATGAAATATCCCAATAAATTTCGAAAAATCTTGATGGTCAGCCCAGCAGGAATAATTAAACCAAGTAAATTACCAGATATTCCAAAATACTATGACATGTTATGGAATCAAAATTATTCACCTTTTAGTTTGGTTAGATATTTTGGGCCATTGGGTTCGTATCTTGTGAGTGGATGGAGCTCAAGAAGATTTGATAATTTAGATAATGAGGAAGAAAAAAATCTACTACACAAATATGCCTATATCATATTCAATTCAAAAGGATCAGGGGAATACATTTTAAACCATGTTTTAAGTGCTGGAGGGGTTCCAAGATGTCCATTAATTGATTTCAAAGAAAACAGAATCAAATACTTGACATGCGATACTACATGGATCTATGGAGAAAACGACTGGATGGATGTTCGTGGAGGATTTGAAGCAATGAAGTTGCTTAATAATAAAGTGGTTAATGAATCTGGTCGAACAATTACAGCAAGTGTGAAAATTGTCAAAAGCGCAGGACATCATCTTTATTTAGATAACACCCACGAATTTGCAGAGATTCTCAGAGATGAAATGATCGAGTTTGAAAACCATTCTTTACAATAAATAATCGATAAATCCATGTACGATGTAAACATTTAAATATACATCAAGACCTAATTGCATTTCTTGGGTTTTTTCACATGTCTTTGCAGAAAGAAAAATAAATAAAAAACACCCGACGTGGGAGTCGAACCCACAATCTTCTGATGACTTAACACTAAATATCTGTTAGAAGTCAGACGCGTTAACCATTACGCTAGCCAGGCTTATTTCTGTTCTTTTTAAATAAAAGCTTGTTTATAAATAAAAAAGATTTTTTATTAAGTTTATTTTTGATATTATACAGTGATTTTTTTTGTCAAAATCTTTATAAAAAAAAAAAATAAAAAAAAGTCAAAATCTTCAATATTTTGATATTTCATTTTTAGTTAAGTAACCAAAATTTTAAACACTAAAAAAGATACATTTTACCGTTAAATTATATATTTTTTTTAAAAAAATCATCTCAGTCTTTCAATATCCCAAACCATATAAAATTTAGAATAATGTTTAACATTAAAACGATATAGATTACTTTTTATAACTCAACTTTTTAAACTAGAAATGACCCAAGAGAATCAAAATTTTTTAAAATTGGTTTTCAGTTATTACTTTTATTTGCAATTTGAAATTTGACTGACTGAATAACGGTTCACACTTGATACATTTGCTTTATAGAATTTTGAGAAAACAAATCTTTTGAAAGGGTTAATCATTAACATAGAAATAGAAACATTAGCCAAATAATTGATTATTTTGTTGCAATTTAATTTCTGTATTTTGAAGTCAATTGTTTTAGATGAATATTCAATTAATATTTCTTTATTTTTTGATAGATCTGAAATCATTGAACTGATTATTTTATCAACTTTTGAAATGTTAGATATTATTTTACTAAAGCCCTGGTTTTCCTAAAACTCTACCTAAAAATTTCAATTAAACAACGTTTAATGAGACTGCATGGCTTGAATTATTGATACTAACATGTTTTCTTTATTGTAAAGTGCCAGATATTAACTAGGACCTATTTGTAAAATGTCCTTAAATGTTTCTTGTGATCAAGTATTCTTAATTTTCAAATTAGATCATTGAAAAATCCGAGACATTTCAATTTCAACCAATTTGAATCATTTAAAGATATCAATGTTCTTTTAAGATAAATAAAATCCACCAGCGCAACGGT
>JAKTTS010000202.1:0-25868 GCA_030560485.1 Ascoidea tarda (nom. inval.) | reverse complement strand
TTTTTTTTTTTTTTTTTTTTTTTTTTTTTTTTTTTTTTTTTTTTTTTTTTTTTTACTTGATTTTTTATTTAAAATAATTTTCTCATTGTCTGAATCATCCTCATCTTCATCGGAATCTTGAAAGTTATCATTTACAGTTTTTTTCCTTATTACTCTAACATTTTCGTCATCAGATGATGAGGCTATCATGTCATCAAAATCTGAATAGTCCATTTCGTCATCATCATCTTCATCATCTTCATCATCTTGAGCTATTTTATCAAAATTTTCATTTTCGTTTTCATTTTCATCATTATTATCATCGTAGTTATCTTTTATTCTTTTGTCTTTGTTTTTTTTGAGAGCAAAGAGTTTTTTTTCATTTTTGATTAATTTTTTTTTTTCTTGTTTTGATACAGCTCCATCAATGATTTTCAACGAATATTTGCTAGAATCACTAATCTCTTTTGTGAGTTTTGTATTTGATATTTTTGACAAAAGTCCTCTGACTATTTTATCATCATGCTCTCTGTAAAATTTTGTGGGATGATATTGGTTCTTCTTTTCAAGAATTGCTTCTTTTATAAAAGAAGGTATAAACTCAAACTGTTTGGAATCTTCTTTGAATATTTTGTAATTGCTCTTAGCTAAAAAAACGTCGCAGATTAATTTCACAACTTTTTGGTAAGAAACGGCTTGAATGTTTTCTTGATTAAATATATCTGAATTTAATATCTCCTTCAGTTGAGTAAATTTTCGAACATCAGCTTTTTTTTTAGTCAAGTGAGCCTCAATAAAAGCTTTTTCAACGTTTATAGATTTAGATAAAGCCTTGTTCAATTTGTTAGCATTGGAATAAAACTTTCGTAGAATCAATTCTTTTTTCAAAAACAGTATTTCCTCCAAAGCTTCTTTTTCAGATTTGGGAATTAACTTTTCTAGTTTCTTCGATTTCAAAATAAACTTTGTTTTTGAATATCTTGGTTGCTTTTGAAGGAAATGGGCCTCTAATATGTCAAGTCTAAATAGCTGAGCATCACTGGTTTGAGGCTTCATTTTATTATATCTGATAGCGATTCCTTCGCTTTCAAACTCTTTCATCAAAAACCAAAAAAAAAAATATAAATGTAAAAGTTTCTTGCATATTTGCGTATGTTCATGCATAATCCGTTGTGATGGATTTTATCTCCAATGAAATATAAAAACAAAATAAATTAAACTATTCAAATATATACCAGTATAAAGACCTATAATTTGGATTTTGGAACATAGGCTTCCAATAGTTTAATTGCTGCATCTGCCATGCCGTAGGAGCTTTGGTATCCAGCACCACCAGCACCATAATTGTGGATAATCTTTGGATTGACTGAATCAATTTCAACTCTAGGACCATTTTTTCTAAAAGGTCTCAAGCCAACATTAACTCTTATAATTTCGATATCGGTAGGATTATTGTTGACGTTTGGATCAATCAATTCGGGCTGGTACTTTTTGGCTCGTTCAATAATTCTTTGGGTCAATGCATCGTCAGGTGTAGTATCCCAAACATCTTTAATAAAACAACCACCGAGAATAGTTCCACCTTCTTTTCGGGGCATTGTATATAAAGATTCATTGGGATATTCTGGAAATGGAGAAGCAACCACCTGTTTTGTTCCTGTGTTATTTACCAATAAAACTTGGCCCCGAACAGGATAAATGTTTTCATCATTAACACCTCCTAAAGTTTTTGCCAATAAACCAGTACAGTTGAAAACATAATCAGCCTTGGATCCCGAGCTGTGTAGGTCAAATGCTTGGTTGATATGATCTAACTTTTTTCTTCGGTAAACAGCATTTAAATCCACGCATCTTTTAAGTAAATAAAATAGATAAAGTGAAGTGGAAATTGTAACAGTTTTGAATTTATACCCAATTGAGCAATCATCTGGTAGTAATTTTGGATCAGTGAAAACCTCATATCCTTCAACAAAATCTTTAAACCAGCGAGATTCATAATCTTTGGCATTTTCCTTTTTAATGTAATGATACGAATAGATTGTTCTAATGCCTGCTAAAGGTTCATTCTTAGCCAACCTCAAAAATTCATGGTAAGCAGGCTTATCAAAATTTTGTAACACAAACTCGTCTTTTTGAGCAAATGAAGACCAATTTGCTCCTGCCCAAGGAGAAGTATAATGAGGATCCAAATCGCCAGGAATATTCCTAGCTACAATAGTAACATCATGACCCTTTTGAGCTAGCAAATAAGCTGTGGTTAAACCTGCAACACCAGCACTTTGAATCTGTTAGTTATAATACAACATAAATAATGTCTGATAACTTATAGAAATACCCACCCAATAACAACAATTTTACTCATTATTTTCAATATACAAAAACACTCCCAATGTTCAAAACCAGGAGTATTCTCTCTCTTCGAATTTATAGAGCTCAAAAAATCTGAAAACAGATAATACCAGCCAATTAGCTTGGACGAGTTATTTCATAATATTGAGTTATGATGAGCAATCCCATAAAAGTGGAGCGACAAGTAGATCCACTGAATTTTAAAAAGGCTCAATTAAAAATGCTAATCTCGATAGAAAGCTTATCTAACCCAATTACTCGAGCTAGTTAAAGAGATACTCAGAAGCTCTGTCTCAAAAGCAGCTCCTCATCGAGTGGAAGATAATCACTAGGAGAAGCAACTGCCGCTTTGGGAAATTCAACCGAAGCCCACAGAGGCATTACCCGCCGGAACTTTTCCCTTGATTTTGCCGGTGTTTTCTCACAAACACAGAAGGAGGGTAGCCTCAAAGGCTCATCATTTTGATCAGCAAATTGATACTGGACATGTTGGTGAATGGCTTCTCTTGGGTGTTGGCATTGGTTTTTATCTTTTTTCATCTCTTTTTATCTCTTTTTATATCTTTTTATCTCTTTTTATATCTTTTTATCTTTTTTATCTTACGGTTGATTCATTCTCGAAAAAATGGTCCATTTCTCAAATGCTCTGATTTCTCATTTTGAGAACGGGCTCGAAATCGACTCGAAATAATTCGGCCCGAAAGATTCTTCAGTATCTGTTGAAATCAAGTTCACTATTGATGTAGGTGAAATAGCTCTATAACTGTAGAAAGATGAAGTTGATAGGCACACCAGGTTTCAAATCAATTTTGGGGTATCAGAACTTTTCAAGATTTTTATTTCAATCAAGCGTTTATTTGGCTAAAAAGAACCGATTACCTCCCAGACCCAAGGTGAATGAGGATGAAATTGAAGAAGTGTTTATTAAAGGAGGTGGCAGTGGTGGTCAAAAGATAAATAAAACCAACAGTAAAGTTCAGTTGCGCCATGTTCCCACCGGAATTGTAATTAGTGCTCAACCCACCAGATCAAGAGAACAGAACCGAAAGAAAGCAAGAGAAATAATTGCCTTGAAGCTTGAAGAAATTAATGATCCAGAGGGTTGTAGAACAAAAATTATTAAAGATTTAAAAATCAAGTCTAAAAAAAGCAAGCTGAAGAAATCAAAAAGAAAATACCAAAAGTTGGCTGAAGAAAAAAAATTAGCAGAAGAAACCAATTCCAGCGATCAAGACGATTTTTCTTTCCCAAATCTGTCTGAAATGGAAGTGGAAGTGGAAATGGAAAAGGAAGAAGTTGAATTGAATTCATATAGCACAACGAGCGACGTTAATCATGTAAATAAAGCAGACAGTGCAGGTAGCACAGATAAATAGAATCAAATATATTATATTAAAAGTACAATGCTCAATGATATGTATACTATAGAAATGTAAGGTTTAGTAATTACAATTACACCATTTTTCAAATTTACTGATAATGCAATCGTACTCAAATAAAATCCTTTGATTGATCTTGCCCATTGCAAGAGTAAATAACTTACAAAGTAAGTAACTGTTGCATCCAGCTCAAGATTTTATACATGAAACATAAAACCGAGCAAGGCACAGGGCATAGGATAGTAAAACAACCTACACTGCCATTTAGACCGATTTCTGTCAATCAATCAATCAATCAATCAAATTTATTTTATGGCTTGTTATTTTTTATTTCTTTTTTTTTGCAATCTATTTCCTGATCTAATTCAAATCAAAATCAACGTTTTTGTAATTATCTTGCACCATATGATAAACAAAGTTGGGGGCAAATCCTCCCAAATTGGTAATGTAAATGCTTATGTTTTCAGGAGGAACGTAGTCAATAATTGGATTGCTTATATCTGAATTTTGAATCATGTCAGATTCTTGAAATGGTATTACATAACCAGGATTTCCAAATTCCACCAAACTTTCAGTATCAAAAGAATATTGAGGTGTTAATTTATAAATAGCTGTGACACTAAATACCGGTGTTCTTAACTCTTTAGCAATTTCACAGACAGCAGAGACACCTGGGCTAGTAATGCAACCGCCATTTTTGAAGACAGTTTTAGCTCCAATGATAACCTTTCCTACTCTAGACATCAAGGCGTAAACAGAACTATCAGGAATCACTATTGTTTCAATGTTAGAATCAGCAAGCTCCTTTGCAAATTTATGCGCGGTTAATGTGTGGTTTGGAAAGCTTTCAGTTACAACGACTGTAAATCTTCTCTTTTGCCTTGCTTTCTTAAGAAAATTCAATACGGTTTGAGAGGTTGGTGTGGGAGTTAACAAGACCTCGTCATCATGTATCAATTCTATGACTTTGTGTTCTAAACCCTCATCAACATGATTAATCTCATCAATCAATTCTTTAATATCCTGAATGATGGTGGATCTAAATGAATTTATAAACTGCCTGTCTGGTTTGTCAAGCTTGGATTTCAACTCAATATAGCTGTCATTTTGCTTATTTATCTTATCCAATTGTTCGTCTGTTGGAATTAATAAGTTGAACATGGATGTGAAAATAGGCTGGTTCAGTTTAGTGCCAATTTGTGTGTCGTCGATTTCATCTCGAATTAACGATAACACTCTTCTAACAATATTTCCGCAGGTAAATTCTTTTGGCTGGGATTCTGTTAAAAACACACCCAATTGCCTTATTTGCTTTATGAGATGATCTGGATTCTTCCATTTGGAAGCAGATACAACCCTAATTAAAAGTTGTGCTGTTTCAATTGCAACAGCATTTGAACCAACTATCTGGCGTCGTTTGAGTTTGCTACAAAAGTTAAACAGCTAAGTTAGACCATCTGAACATTCACAAATCGTCAATCAAAATGAAAACATACGTTATAAAACTGTCGACTTGGTAGTTCAATTCGGGCTGGAATAGTGTTATGGAGCTCATGTTCTTTTGGTGGATTTATGACTGATTTTGCTAAAGATGAAGTTTTTTCTAACCCAAAAATCTTCCAATCAAAATCACATGTGACTGAAATATAGAAAAAAAGCAAAAATGAAGGATGCGAGGTTCGAACTCGCGCGGGAAATCTCCCAGTAGATCTTAAGTCTACCGCCTTAGACCACTCGGCCAACCCTCCAGTGTATAGTCGTACAAGCTCTACACTTGTTCTAATGACATATAACTACTGTATTTAGCTTACTAGCTTATTTTTATATTCACTAAATTGCACAACTTGAAAGCAACTGCATTGTTATTCAGATAAACGACTACTGCAAACAAACTGCTTATTACCTGTTTAAGCCTGTATCTTCATTTGTGGGATGAGGTTTATTGTTGAGTACCATGTTCCAATTTCCTTCACGCTCTCGGCCGGATTCGAACCGCCTTTGAGCTGCTTCTAGATCGTTTTGGGAAACAGCATATACAAGATCCGAGTTCTGATATCTTCTAATAAATAATTAAACTGTCACTATAATGTGGAAAAATGTTTCAGTATCATGTCCTTCTTTTTTTCGTCTTCCTAGAAGTCACTTAGGTCTTTTTTGCAAAAGTCGTTTATTGATACGGTGTGCATCTCCATCATCAATAGCCATCGCAAAGCATTATGCTCATGCTGTGTTCCTGGGTAAGAGAAACATTTCCTCCAATTCTTCCAATTCTAATGTTGTAAAATACCCCAATGTAAAGGAATTCAGCAGTTTTTTAGAAAACAAAAACAAGTTGTACGAAGCCGAGGCTTTAAAAGAAAAAGAAATTAAAGAATTGATAGATAGAGAAAACCAATTATTAGAAAACGAAAATCATAGAATCAGCTCCAATAATAACACTAATTCGAGTGAGGATGTCAACCAGGCAAAGGATAAAACGAAAGATCAACCATCTTCCAACAATCCAAATGAAACTCAGGTTAAGGAGAGTTCCCAGAAAATTAAAGACAAGAGTCTTGATAGTCCTCATAGCTCTAAAATTAAGTCTTCAAGCACAAATTTTACTGAAACTGCAAATGCTGACAAAAATGAAAGCTCAATTGCCGATGAAACTGATAAACAAATCGATTCTAAACCTGTTCTCCCTGAGATTGATCTTGATGAAGATGGTGAGTATGCATTAGATCTAGATACAAATGAAATGTTCGAGACCCTAAAATCCTCTGGCTTTACAAGTGATCAATCTGACATTATTCTAAATTTAATTAAATCTCAAATTATTTCAAATTGGAAAAAAAAGGTTGACGAATTTGTTCCAAAAACAGATTTGGAAAATGAACATTATTTATTTGAAGCTGCACGAGCTGAACTAAGAGTTGAAATTAATTCCTCAAGAGATTCCCATCTTCACGAATTGATCAACGGGTTAAATTTTTTACAAAGAGATTCAAATTTGGTTCACGATGAGTTAAATCAACACTATATCAAGTCCAAAAATAAAGTGGTTATTCTAGTTAATGATTATAAAAATGAAAACTCTTTACTACAAAAGGAAATCAAAAATTTGATTCTTGACTTGGCCACAAAAATAAATTCAAAACTAATTTCAGAATTCAAATTTAATGCTGAAAGTTTAAGATGGGCTTTTACAAGAAGAGGTATCTTCAGTATTCTACTAGTTGCGGTGTCTGTAATTTTCAGTATAAGTATATCCAATTTAATTAGTAAACCCCTTCCAGCAAATCAACCTCAACCTTCAAGATCTCCCAAATCTCAAGCTCAATTATATAATTTGGAGCAAGAACAATTAGAGGAAAGGAAAAAAAACGAGTATTTATCAAAACTGAGAATAGCTGAAAATGATACTAGCAAAATCGGTAATGATGAGTATAATGAGAATGTAATTATTGAAGATAATATCATAAATTAAAAAAAAAACAAAAAAAAACTCATTTATAGATTTGGTAAAAATGATAAATTATATATATATATAAATTTGAAAATTTATTATTGTTGAATACCATTTAAAACTGTTTTTCTATTTATTTATTTATTTATTTATTTATGTTTTTTCATTGAAAATGTCAATTTTCCAAGACGTATTAACTTTAACTTTAGGATTTTTTATAATCAAGCTATTCTTTTCTTTAATTATCGAAGCGTTCCAAATTTTATTATTTTGAGAAATTTCTCCTTTGAAATTATCACCTGAATCATCAAGACCGATTATGATGATTTTTTCAATTTCTAGATACTCATCAACTCCATCAAAAAATTTTTTATAGTTATTAATATTAGAAGAAATTTGATTGTTTTCGAATTTCAATTTGCATAGTAAATATTCTTCATTATTTTTGTAATTAAATGTTTCAAAATCATCAACGTATAAAATTCCACTTGAAGTTTGATTCTTGTCTAACGCTATTATTAAAGTATATGGATCATATCTCATTAATTTTGACGATCTTCTATATCTCATTTTTTTAGGAATTATATTACCTCCTTTGATTAAAATTGGTATGTTATCTAATGATAGATTTTTATACTCATATTTTCCCTCTCCTTGGTCAATTCTAGTAAAATCATTAAAATCATAATAAATTTCATCATCAGGTATATAAATTTCAAACTTTTCACTGTTATCTATTTCTTCATATTCATCTATATCAGTATTAGAAATTTCATTTTTTTGACTAACTTTTGATAACGATTCTTCAGTGATAGGTTTGACCAAGATTCCTGAGTTCCCAATAAAGAATTGATCGTCAATATCAAATATTTTTTCATTATTAGGATTTTCATAGAATAATGGTTTT
This sequence comes from Ascoidea tarda (nom. inval.), assembly GCA_030560485.1. NCBI lineage: Eukaryota > Fungi > Ascomycota > Saccharomycetes > Ascoideales > Ascoideaceae > Ascoidea > Ascoidea tarda (nom. inval.). The sequence goes on along the minus strand of JAKTTS010000202.1, from coordinate 17,806 downwards.
ATGATAGGCAAGCCGTTGACACTTGATTCATAAAAAGAGTTATAAAAAACTGGTAATAATGAATATCTTAGTTTTATTGCATCTCTAATAATGGACGTATAAGGATCGCCAGGAACCCAGGGTTCTCTTCTTTTAGAGTCGATATGAGCATGACCTCTAAAAAATGGATACCAAATACCTGTTTGGTACCATCTTGTTAGTAATTCACTTGACGGATCCCCAAAAAACCCACCAACATCTGATCCAGAAAATGGCATACCACTAATTCCAGAGGTTAAAGCCATAGGTATTGAAATTCTTAGGTAGCTCCATTTTGACATATTGTCTCCAGACCACATTGCAGAATATCTTTGCGAGCCAGAAAAATATGATCTAGTCAATATAAAAGGTCTTTTCATATTTTGATATCTTTCATTTAATCCTTGATAAGTTGCCTCAATTAAACTATGGCCATATAAATTGTGTAAAGAACGATGTTCCCAACCTTCATAGTGAACCAAATCTTTTGGAGCTGTTGTTTCAGGCCCCGAAAAAACCGATGGTTCATTCATATCATTCCAAATATACAAATTGGTTGAGTCATTCGAAAAAGTGGTAAAATTTTGATAAAAGGAAGCCCAAGTGGTAATAGCCTTGGGATTAAAAGTATCAATCCAAATCGAATTCCCAGGCCAACATTGACCATGAAAAGGGTTTTTATTATCAGAATCTTTTATAGCAAGATTATTTTTAAGTATTTGCTGCTCGATGTTGTAATTTTTATCATTTGTAGATTTAATATGTGGGTCAATAATAGCAATCAAATTTCTACCAGTTTCACCTAAAATTGAAAGCATCTCAGTTGGGTTATTAAATAAGGAGGTTTTCCAGGTGAAATATTTTTTTTCATCAGTATACTCAATATCTAGCCAGATTGAATCCATTGGGATTTTAAAGTAGTCGAACTTTTTATTGATATTCAAGACATCATCTTGGTTGTTATAATTCCAGCGACATTGATGATAACCCAAGGAAAATAGTTGAGGCAATGCAACGTAACCAGTTATATCACCATATTTTTGGTTAATAGAGGCTGGGGAATTGTCTAAAATCAAAATGATATCCAATAATCCTGCTTCGGATATCCAGTGGGTTTTAGTTGATTTGTCTTTTTTAATTATATCAATCCAGGTATCAGCCGAATTTACCCAAAATAATCCGGCTGATACGTTGTGACTATGAGCAAGCATAAAGGGAATGGAACCGTAGTTTGGAAGTTTACTATCAGTCTCATACTCAAATATGTCAACATTAAACAATCTATATGGGTCTGAATCTCTTTCTTTGTCATCATAACTATCATCATCTCTATTTTCTCTTGTAGTTTTCAAAGCCATTGAATCAGCATGTTCCGGAATGCCATAGACATTTAAAAAATTGTTAAAAGTGGCATCTAAAGCAATTGATTCGGGACCTCTTTTCAAAGTATCCTTACTGGAATCTTTGAAGGAGTCTGTAAAACAATCAAAGTCCAATTCTTCTGGGGATAGGTTTTTACTTAAATTGTTATCATTTTTTTTTCTGAAGTGTTCAATATTTAAGAAATTTCTGTCATTTAAAACTATGGAGGGGGAGTTTTTGTAATAATAAGTCAATTTAAATGGGTACAATTGAATCTCGATTTTGTATAAACCATTAGAATAGCCAATGATAATGCTTTCACCTTTGCTTTCTGTGTTAATCTCGAAACTGTCTGGATTGTTGTAGTTGTAGATAACGTTAAGAGAATCATCATTTGACAATAAATCTGGCTGAACATGATCTTTAAAAGCCCAGTAAGAAGTCTCGTTATATCTTCTGAAGTTGGAGACAGTGTTGGTTAGCTGATCTTCGATTCTAAATCTGATGCTTTGGTTTTCTAAAATGTTAAGCTGGAATCCAAAAGGAATAGAGGTGGAATCGTCATTCAATTTCTTATTCAATCTACCAACTAGTGTCGAATTGTTGGTGTGTAATTTAATTGATGATTTGTCAATCGAATATCTGGGTTGATATTCGTCATTCAGCGATAACTTTGACACTTGGTTAGAAAAATGGCGATTTCTCTGGCAAAACCCAGACTGAGAGCATTTTTTAAAAAGGTATTCTTTGACACCCAACGAGGGCACCACACAGAAGCAGAAAGCAGTAAACAACACTAGCCAATTGAGCTTCATTTCAGTATTTGCTTATCGGTTGGCAGTGAATAGAAAACAGCAAAAGAGCAGAAAGAAGCTCTGTGCCCGTTTTGAGTGTGGTGGAAGGTTTCTTCTCCCTGAAGGCAGTTGAAGAGTGCTGTTGGAAGCAACTCAGTTGGAAGCAACTCATTTGGAAGAGCAGAGACTGGGGCGAGAACTACTGTCTGGGTGTGCCAATGAAACTAAAGCTAACCTTGAGCAACTGCGACAAGATCAAGAACTCAGTAGCGTCGATTCTACACATCAGAAAGCAGTGTGTTTTGCGATTCACCAGCAGGCACTTTATCGTCATCTCGTCAGTGATAAATGAGCCTCAGATATGGTTGAAATTTTCCTGTTTGTTATTTGACGAGTACGAGGTAGAGTCTGCTAATAACAACCAGATCTCGATGGAGTGCAATTTAGAGCAGTTGTGCCAGGTGCTTAAGAACTTCGATAAGGTCAATTCGTCAGACTTGACAATCAGATTGCAGAGAGTCAATCCTTCATCATCTTCGTCTGCCAATTCATCGTTGAATGGGAACAATAAAGCGAATAATGGGTTAGCAGCGAATATCAACAATAAAAAGTTCAAAAACCATGCTGTTTTGGCTGTTTTCTATAGCGAATCTCAGCAAAATATCATTATTCACCATACTTTCAAGATTCCAGTACGATTGTTGAAAAAGAAGTCTGATTTGAAAATTGTGGAGCCTGAAATTAGTAAAATCAATCTATTGTTAAAATTGCCAGGCGATTTCATCAACATATTCAAACGAATTGAGAGATTTAAAAGCAGTAAATACAAATTTTTGAAGATAAATGCTGACGAAAAGGGAAATCTCAATTTGATTTTGAAATCAGACACTTTGATTGTGAAGTTGGGATGGAATTCGAATTTGTTGGTTCAGAAAAGCAAAGCTGCTGGTGGTGATACTAATAACAATATTGGTATTAGTATTGGTATTGATACCGATATGAATAAGACTAATGATCATAAAGATGACGAAAATTATAAAGACTCTTCTAATATATTTAATCCCAATGAAAACAATGATGTGAACGTGGTTTTAAGATTAAATGATTTCAAATCTGCTTCTAAAATTTGCCAAATTTGCAATAATACAGCGATAATAATGTCTGAACCAAATGTTATAATATTGCATTTGTTTATTGATGAATCGGATGACGCTGAATTTATTTTCTATATAAGTGGTGTTGTTGAGTAGTTAATGAATAACTGGTTGTGGAAAAAGAAAAAGAAAAAGAAGAAAAAAAAATAAATATTAACAATATGATTTTAAACAATGAGTATTTATTGACTCGCAGCAAATTTATCAATAAATGCAACCAATTTCTCAACACTTTGTTTAGAAATTGCATTGTAAATTGAAACTCTACAACCACCAACTGACCTATGGCCCTTCAAACCAGTGAATCCTTCATTTTTGGCTTGTTCGATAAATTTACTCTCTAATCCATCCCCATTGATTCTGAATACAACATTCATATTACTTCTTGCTTCTGTCTTGACTGGCAAATCAAATAATTTAGGATATTTATCCAAAACACCATATAGTATTTCACTTTTATAATTGTTTAGTTTTTGTTGGTTTTCAAGACCACCTTCTGCGATTAGCTTATCAGTTACCAATTTCAATATGTATAGAGTGAAAATTGGGATGGTATTGTAAGCTGAGTTATTTTTAATAACAGTAGGAAAATGACTTGCGATTGGAGTAATTGGCAAGTGATATTTATCGATTATTTTTTTTTCCTCGTCAATTTTCTCGTTTAATTGTGGGATCATATCCTTTCTTATTATGTATATGGTTAGCCCAGCTAGTCCAACGTTTTTTTGAGCACCTGCAAAGATTAATCCATATTTACTAACATCAACTTTTTTCGACAAAAAGTTTGAGGACATGTCACAAACAATGTTAATTCCTGATTCAACTTTTGGAGGTTCGGCAAACTCAATTCCATTGACAGTTTCATTGTCGCAGTAATAAAGATAAGGAACCTGGTCTTTATTCAATTTTGGCAATTGCTCGTCGCTGTTAGTTTTATAGTCATCGAACTTGCCATTGGACTGCTTAACGTTGTAGTAGACTTCTGCATCAAGCCCCAATCTCCTGGCCTCTTCAAAGGACTTCAAACTCCAGGTACCATTTACGATATAGTATAGTTTTGCTCTTATGCCCAAATCACCATTTTTCTTATAGAAGTTTGAGCTCAAGTTTGTTGCTACTGATGAAAAGCCAGTAGTGCCACCACCTTGCATGAAAAACACCTCGTAATTGTCTGGAATGCTCAATAGATCAGCGATGTTCTTTTTGGTATTGTTGATAATATCTTCAGCCAATTTGCTTCGATGAGAAATCTCGCCAACACCAACACCCTCACCACAATAGTTAATGATGTCGTAGGCAGCCTGTTGCAAAACCTCAGTGGGCATCAAGGCTGGGCCAGCACCATAGTAGTGTGCTTCGCTTCTTTCCAACGATCTTCCTGACGCCATTTGCCACTCTCGATCTATGATAGCTTCAACAAAACACCCACAGAAACAGAAATCTCGTGTTTATATTTGTATTTGTGTCTGCTGAAAACGGCTCTCTGAGTGTTTCGAGGTGGAAATTACTCACCGTTTGGAGCCGGGCGCTGATTGGCCGCCGAGCCCAGCATCATTTTTATGCTGGATCAAAGTCATTACTCATTAGTATTACACGTTATATATGGGATATATGGTCTCGTATCGTAGAGAATAATTATGTACAAACGTCCTTCTGTCCTCAGCGACGCAAAAACGACTGGTATGCTTCCTGATCGATAGTAACGTTTCCCACCGACTGCAACTTTTTCTTACCTTCCTTTTGTTTCGATAGCAATTTCTTTCTTCTCGAGACATCAGAGGCATGCAACTTGGCCAAAACATCCTTTCTTTTTGCCTTTATGGTTTCCCTTGCCATGATCTTGTTGTTCGCTTTTGCCTGGATGATCACTTCAAACAACTGGAATCGGATATGCTGCTTGAATTTTTTAACCCATTGTTTGGCTGTGCTTTCAATCTCGCTTTTGTGCATAACCTGGGCCAAGGCATCTATTCCCTTTCCATTTACCAACAATTCTAGCTTGAGAATGTCTGATGGTTCATAGCCGCCATCTTCGTAGTCTAGAGAAGCATATCCAGATGTAGCTGATTTTAATTTGCCAAAAAAGTCGTCGACTAGTCTGCTCAATGGAATTCGATATTTCAACAAAACCTGCCCGGTGTTTAAGTATTGGAGATCAGTTTGAATACCCCTATTATCCTGACACAATTTTATAACGGTTCCCAAGAAATCGCTTGGAAAGGTTGACATAATTTCGACAAAGGGTTCCAAAAGCGATTCAATCCTACCACCCCTTGTTGTATAGTCAGGAAAGTCATCGGGATTGCTGATTATTTTTTCTGTTCCATCTTTGTATCGAACTTTATATGGCACAGTTGGAGCAGTGATGATCAATTGAGCACCATATTCTTTTTCTAGTCTTTCTTTGAAAACAGAGGCGTGCAACGACCCCAAAAAGCCAATTCTCCAGCCTTGACCTAAGGCATTTGACGTTTCCTTTTGCAAAGTGACACTTCTATCATTTAAAACCAATTTTTGCAAACTTTCATCTAACATTTGAAACTCACCGCCGTTGCTTGGAAAGGCCCCAACAAACACCATTGGCTTTGATTCTTCAAACCCAGGCAATGGTTCAACTTCCTGACCAACCAACATCAAAGTATCTCCTATTAGCGCTTCAGAAGAATTTTTCATTCCTGGGATTATATAACCAACTTGCCCTGCTGATATCTGGTCCATTGGAAATCTGTCAGGATACATTATGCCCAACTCCTTGACTTCGTATTTTTTTCTTGTGTGAGCAGACATTATTCTTTGACCTTTTTTCAAAACTCCATCAACAATCTTGATTAGCAAAACACAGCCCACATAGGAATCGTACCATGAATCCACAATAAACGATTTCAATCTCCCGCTGATATCTCCAGTTGGAGATGGGATCTTTTCTATAATAGCTGGCAAAATATTTGGAACATTTAAACCTGTTTTCGCAGATACAGAGATTATATCTTCTGTGGGCAACTCAAAGAAATTTTTGATTTGGTCAATTGATTTTGGAATATCTGCATTATCCAAGTCGATTTTGTTTATAATTGGGATTAGCTTTAAATTTAGTGAATAGGCCAAGTAAAAGTTTGCAACAGTTTGGGCTTGAACTCCCTGAGAGGCGTCGATTAGTAGCAAAGCTCCATTAACTGAAGCAAAACTTCTTGTCACCTCTGATCTGAAATCAACATGACCGGGACAATCAACCAAATGTAAAAGATAGTCTGTGTTGTTATAGTTGTAAATCATTGAACATGTTTGAGCTTTTATTGTTATGCCTCGTTCTCTTTCCACGTCTAGCTTGTCCAAGACTTGCTTGTTATCACCAGCTTTAATTACACCTGTTAATTCCAACAATCGATCGCTTAGAGTTGATTTTCCATGGTCGATATGTGCGACTATGGAGAAATTTCTGTAATTGCTGATTGGAATTTTTGATATTCTCTCTTGAGTTTCGAGTTTGAGTTTATCCTCCTTTTTGGCATTTGAATTTTGTTTTTTTATTTTATTGTTATTCTCAGTGTTATTATTTAAAAGTATTGAAAAGGTTGAGAAACGTGAATATGAATATGTATATGAATGTGAATTAGAATATAAATGTGAATATAAATGTGAATATAAAGAATAAAAAGGAATTTTTTTGAAAGTGGTATGAGTGAAAATGGGCTTAATGAGTAATGACCCTAAAAGAGCCTTTGTTATCATCGCAGTAACATATATGGGGCCTTATAAAAATGAGTAGAAAATATCCACAATATTGAAAAGAAAGAGAAATATTACAGTATTGTTAGAGTATAGTGAATAATTGAATATACCAATATTCTGATTTATTTTGGTATAATTCGAAAAATTTCCAATCCAAGCCAGAAAAGTCAGGTGGTGAAGAACAAAGTTTGGCTGGGTTCGAATTGCTGCGATTTCCAGCCCTGGAGAGAGTAATAAGTAACAAGCGAAACAGTGCTGAGATAGACAACACCCTTGGTGATGGGCTTTCGCGAGTTGATTATCATGTAGGCCTCGGGACTTACCTTGAAGAAGTGGTGGTATGCCTTCTTGGAGCTGGAGAGCAAGTGCTTCATGAGATTCGATTCGATCATCATTTTGAGTAAGTTGCAAGTTGATAATTGATTGAGTAGCTGATTTATATCTGAATATACCAATATGTGATGGCAGGGAGTGGAAACTACAAGATAGCTAAACTATTTAAATATGAATTAAATGTGTATAAACAAAGCAAATGTGTCTGAAGAGGAGTGGAGATAAATGACCCAAACAGGTTTAGTGTGGTTGTACTCAATTGCTTGCCAAAAAGAAAGTCCCTGTTGAGAGAGAAGGTATATCAGTTCCCAGAGAGATGTATAATGATGATTGATTGTGAATCATTCAAAAAAACAGCTAAACAACTGGGGCTTTAAAGACCACTATCACTGAATCGCCTCTGAGAAACATTTTACTTACAAACCTCTCTTTTGAAATGGGCTTCAATTTTTTACCATGGCTGTTTCTTGGAATCTCTGTCCATAGTTCTTTGACGTTTTCTAGAACCATGTTTGTGTGTCTATCGAATGCTTTGATTCTGGCTATCAACTTGTGGTTGTTTCTGCAACTGATGATAACTGGTGAATGAGTCTCGACTGCTTCTTTTAGCAACGACATTGGCCCATTGCTGAATTCGTATTCTTCGAGCTGTTGTAATTCGAGCTCAGATAGCTCGGACCTAGGTTTATCAGCCAAATCTCTGAATAATGCAGTTAGTGAATTGTTTATTGTTTTGTCATTTATACTGAGTATTAAATGTACTTACGCCATTTATGATGAAGAGACTATTGATTTTATGGTTTTGTTTTGTTGATTCTTCCTTTTTCTTCCTTTTTCACCGGTCCGCGAGACTTTCCCAATTGGGCCGGCTTGATATAATCAAAGAGTGAAGCAGTGTTTTGTCCGCATTTCCACCACGTTCTCACCAAAATCGCAACGCAATTTACCACTGTAGAAAAACCTATTCCTTTTCAGCTACAAAAAGAGTGTTTGGTAACTTCTGGCACCGAACAGCTTGAATATTTACACCATGATTGTGACTGTGATTGTTCCGTACTCTGCACGGTGGGCACTTCAGTCGCACAATCTCCGGTTTTTGAACGTCCGAACAATCAGCCGGACTCTGCCTGAAAACTCTGGACCTTTCGTATGTGTGTATCGGCGGTGTTGCATGCTTCCGCTTCAATCGATTCAATCCGTGTCTGTGGCTCTCACATCAATTTGGAAGCACAGGTGTTTGGTTGTGAGAGTCCACTACTTCTCATTACACAAGAGCTTTAGAAAAACTAACCGGAAGAAGATGCAAGCCAGCAGGAAGAAGTTTCGGCCGCTCAACAGAAATCTCACGAAGCATTCGTCGCTTGGCTCGAAATCAACAGTCGAAAAACAAAATTGCGTTCGCGATAGCGCTCGGCGTGTGTTTTTGTTCAACAACGCAAGCAGTGCTATGTTCACCGCACACTGCTGGATTTCTGTACGGTCGGTTTATACCCGAAAGTCTCTGTCTGTCAAAGTCGGAAGTGCAGCGGCAGTACTGATCGGCTGCATTCTCCTCGTTTTTTGTTTATTCATCTGCTTTTCTGAGCATCACTCTTCGATATATATATCTACCAGCGCTTGATTAGTTATTGTGCTAGCGCTACATCTAGGCATATCTCTGTTCTTCTATATTCTTGTATCTGTATTCCTATCGATCTCTACGTCGATACTCATATCCACTATCCTATCCATATCCTTGCCCACATTACATCGACACCCTGCTGTATTTGGCAAATCATGAAGGAGTTTATCTTCTCACCGGATTCTGACGCTTTGATGATCACTGAAACCTTAATTAAAAGACATGTTGTTGCGCTTGGAAAAAGTGGGAACAGGAAAAACACAAGCGATGGGAAGGACAATCAGATTGAGAACACCAAGAATGGTTCTCAAAACAATAACAAACATGCCACTGGAAATAACACCAACAACACACCCACCTTGAAAATCTTCAACAGCACTCTCAAGCCCAACCAATTCAATAATTACACTCGTTATCTCAGGTCTAAAATACAAAACAAGTACCACAGGAAGACTGATCTTAATTTCTCGTCGCTTTTTCTCAGCTCCATCAATCTCTTCAGGGCAGTTCCCATACTCAAACAGTTTATTGGGCCTCCCGACGAAATTGAAGTCAATCTCAACTCATTGTACTCCCAGCAAAAGATCGCCACATCGTACAAAGAATGGTTGAACTGCTCCAGCAACATTGACTTGTTGTTATCAAATAACGACTGGAAAGCAGTGCCTGAATCTAACTTGTATGACCACGCCCTACTTCAATTCAAACTAGACGAGCTCAGACAATTGAGAAGCACCAAAAACTACTCAAAGTTGTTGTATATCATTAGAACAACATGGTTCAGAAATGTGGCCAACATCAACAATATCAACTTGTACCGCCATTCCTTGGTGGGTACCAAATACTTGATCCAAGACTACTTGGAAGAGTGCCAAATCGCTCTCAATTCCTTTGCTAACCCCAAAATCAAAACTGGCATCGATGACAGATACATTCTATCCATATTAATTCAAACAAGAAAGGCCATAGGCAGAACTGCACTTGTTCTCAGTGGCGGCGGTTGTTTTGGCATGTTTCACATTGGCGTCCTATCAACATTGTTGGAAATCAATTTGTTGCCCAAAATTATCTCAGGTAGCTCTGCTGGCTCAATTGTTGCTGCTATTTTGTGCGCCCATTCAAACGACGAAATCAATGTGCTAATGGACGACATATTGTCCAAGAAATTCAATATATTCTCAAACGACGTCAACGAATTGAGCAACGATCCTAACCACATATCAAACCAACTGCCAAAGGACACCTCCTTGGGCCACAAGCTATCAAGTGCCTTTTTCAATCTCGTCCATTTTTTCAAAACTGGCAACTGGTGCGAGAGCAGACATTTACAAAAGACTATGTCTGAGTTCTTGGGCAACCTAACATTCAGAGAAAGTTACAACAGAACTGGTCGGATATTGAACATTACTGTCTCGTCTGCATCTTCCTACGAGCAGCCAAATTTGTTAAACTACTTGACAGCTCCAAACGTCTTAGTATGGTCGGCAGTCTGTGCTTCGTGTGCTCTACCAGGCTTCTTTCCCTCAACAACTTTATACGAGAAAAACCTCAAATCAGGCAAAATACAGGAATGGAACCATCCATCTGTCAAATTCATTGATGGCTCTGTGGATAATGATATTCCCTTACAAAAGTTGTCAGAATTGTTCAATGTCAACCATATTATTGTTTCACAGGTAAATCCTCATATTGTGCCATTTTTAAAGCTATCCTTAAAATGCGTTGGCGGAGAAATCGAAAATGAGTTCAGTGCTAAATTGAAAAACATTTCAAGCAGTATATTTCAATTCATTAACCTAGAATTCATACATTTTTTGAACACGCTTGATTACTTGAACATTTCAACTGGCATCACTAAAAAGATCAAGTCCGCTTTTACTCAACAGTACTCTGGAGATATAACTATATTGCCCGGCATTAGAATCTTGGAGTTGGACAAAATGTTGACCGATCCAAGCCCAGAGTTTTTATTGGACTGCATCGTCAGAGGCGCCAGAGCTACCTGGCCAAAGATAGATTTAATTCATAACCACTGCTGTATTGAATTTTTATTGGACTCAACTATATCAAAACTAAGATCAAGAATCATCTCAAAAAGACAACACATTCAGAGCAGCTACTTGTTAATATCCAAAAGAGATGGGTTGTATCTGAATGATATGAAACGATATGGATGGAATATTTGCAGTCCTAGTGATGAAAATAATGCCAAAGATCTTGAACATATGGACACTCCGCCTGATGGTCCGTATTCTAGCGAAACAATAAACATGAATTACAGTTGCCGGTCACGATCAGAAAGTTCTCCTCTTGAGTCGTTTTATCTCTCGAAAAAACACAAACTGATTGAGAAAAAAACAAGCATAAAAAGGCTTCATTCAACTGACCACAAACAGGCAAAACTTAAATATGATAAAATCAGAAGAAGCAACAGTTCCAAATCTCTAAAGAGAACATCATTGACAGAATATAATGGCAATCGACCAGACAAACGACTATCTTCCTCATTTTCAAGTCTTTCACATTCGTTTAATGACAACTGTTTTGAAAAATTGCTTAATAGCAATGTAGATGGAAGTTGGGACACTAACACTTCAATTAGCAACGACATCGGAACCAACTCGTTGTCCAGTTTAAACATTGAAAATCAGTTTTATTTCAAAAATAGATTTGGTGTTGACAATGATAATAATGATAATAATAATAATAATAATAATAATAATAATAATAACAAAAAGGATGGATCTGATGAGGGAATGGGAGCCAACAAATCAAATGCACAAGCATCATCAGGGAACATGGCGAGACAATTGAGTGTCAAAAGCATGAATTTAAACGAAAAGGTTTATAAAAAACTCAAGAAAAGCAAAGAGACCAACAATTCCAGCGAGTATATAATGTTTTCCGCAAGCAGAAATGGTAAGAAAAATTCTGGGTGGGTTAAGGAAAGTCAAAATATTGAGGGCGGTAGGGTTGCAAAATCTTTTTGGAAGAAGCTAAATTCGAATGACATATTTGAGATTGATTTTTCTTCTGAAAATGAATCAGAAGCAAATGAGTTGGTATCAGAGTTGATTGGCACACCCGGTATTGATTTAAGTCAAATTTAGTAATAATATCATAGAGTAGGTGTCAATGGCAGAGCAAGTTGTGTCAGACAAAAGCAGGAATAAAAGTAGAGAAAGTGTTTTATTGAATTGGAATTTGACATCGATTTTGTATGTATTAGTACACAACAACATTTATAGTCGCCATTTCTGTTACTTATGTTTATTATTTATACTTGGATTATTGAGGAGCTTCTGAAATTTATCAAGACAAGAAGATAAAAACTATTTAGTAAGGTTCAATTTATTGTTTTACTTACAATCTTAAAGCTGATTCTCTATCTCTAAGTTACTTAATGAATTATCAACTGTATATACAATAAATATTTCAATACAAGCCATAAGCATTATCAACTGACACTAAAAAAACTTTGGTCGAACCATTGATATCAAACATAAAGATGACTGCATGTTTAGTAAATAAATCGTTAAACGCCTAATAAAACAAAGAAAATAGATAAGCTTAGATCAATTATAAACACAATTGGTCATATAAAATCCAATCACAAAAATTTTGATCAAAAAATTGAAAAAGTAATAAGGTATAACAATAATAACCTCATTTTCCTCATCCCAGCTATGCCATTAACAGAACCAAAATGCAAATGCCAGCCAGAATATATAGTGTTGGAAAATCCATTGCCGTAATTCTGAATCCACTGTTTTGATTTCCACTGAGCTCTGGATTGCTTCCATTTCTAATTCCGATAAATTCAAAGTTGGCCCCATTGTGATGTGATGCTGTGTTAAATACCTTTGTGAATCCCAAACTGCTGATGCTTTCCTTGAACGAAACTACTGCCTCGCTGCCTTCAGTAATGGTTGCTGTTACTGTCGCTGTCCAAGGCCCATTGCCACTTGATATTGTTGTGTAGTGGTCGTATGTTCCAACTGGAGTGGATCGCGAAAACATCTTTGAGGTGTGTGACGAGTATAGCGTGCAATTGTGGTATGTGTATGTTTAGGTCGCAGGATACGTTGTGTCGTTGATGTATGAAGTGACATATTTAAAATATGAATTTGAATAGTATTTGGGCTTTGTTGCGTGAGGTATTTGCTGGTTTTTCGACACTGCTTCAACGTTATTGTAATCAATCTGCCCATCATCCGAGTATTCCTGATAATTTGCAGCGTAATCGGACATCTCTTCATGAGTTAAGAATCGATTGCTTGAATTAACTGCTGGAGCAAGTGATATGGTGTACTCATCATAATCATAAACAGTATAATATTTATTAAAAAAAAAATTGCCCGATATAAAAAAGTCACCATGAGGATTTTTCTGAAAATCAAAATTACTATAAGACACTTTTTTGTTGTTTTTGTATTTCACATCATTCATGTCATAATAATAATTGGCACTGTCAAAATTAGTAGTTATTTTATTAATTGGTATATTAACTAAGAAACTGGAAAGATTAAATGATAAATAACACTCTAAACCGAATAATATATTATAGATTATTGTGTAGTTATCGTATGTGTGTGCTAAATCAGGATCTAAAGGAGCAATCGTGTTCAAGAATGCATTATAAATATCTGGTGGGAAATATGATTTTGATCCATTATGAGTGAATGATAGTAGATATAATCATCAGTAAATGTTACGGTTGCTTCAGATCCATAATCGTTGATGGAATCAATGAACGGTTTTGCTTTTGTTGTATTTAATTTGAAAATTAGAACATTAAACACATTTCGTGAATTCAAAATAGTGAAATTCTTTTGCAAAAAATTAGTAAATAGCTTTATTGAAAACGATGATGTGACATCTAAATGTTGTATGTCTGGGTTGAGATTTTGGTCATATCTGTTGATCATTGGCATAGTTGTTAAAGTGCCTTCATATTTCGTATGATCGATGCCCCCCAAATAAAAGACTTCCTTTGTAACTAAAGGTTTGAGGTGTATTGTATCTGAAGTACTCAGCCAATACTTTTCTCTCAACTAACTTCTTCTCAATCAATATGTCAATTAGACTGGTTTTGTTGTATGAATTAAAAGTTTGATCTGTGATATTGAACGATGTTATACCAAGACTCCCAATGGGACTATTGATTGACAATGTTAGCCCAAATTCAAAATTCTTCAAACTGATGTTCTCAGAAAGGTGCAAGATATCCATTGCCTATAAACCGATTGCCACAGTTAAATCGGAAGAATTCAAGCTGAATGAAGAGTTAATTGACAAAATTGGATTATCATCATCATTAAGAAATCTAAATGTAGATGAATTATACTCTTGATATACACAATAGCTTGAACAATAATAATTGACAATTGAACTGCCACTAAGATATGAAAAGTTGTTGTAATAGAAAAAAGTATCATAACGATTATAGTAGCAATATGGGTTCAACTTCGAAATGACCCAAACAATATTTGAATCAAAATTTAATGAAACCTTCAAATTTTGTGGGGGAGTTCCCAATGATATACTAGTAATTGGATAGTCATATTGAGATCCTCTGTATTGAAATTTGACCACCCTAGTTTTTTTCGGTGGAGTCGTCATAGGAGTTTGCAACACTCCAAATATGAAATAAATTTGTCATAAGTACTATTGAATAATATCTATCAGACTTCATAGCGTTCTTAGCATTTATAATTTGAACAAAAAACCCGAATATGAATATATTTTTTGATTAAACTCCAAGTACATATTTATACTTTGATCTTTAAAGTCTCCTAGTGCTATTGATGCCATCAGAATTGGAAGACTTTAAAATGGTAACCAGTAATTTACAGACCCATTGAAACGATGAATGGATTAAAATTGTTCGAATTCTTGATAAGTCTAATAATATTGTGGAAATCTCAAGTTGCCAAAAAAACCCTCTCGACTTTTTGGATTTTATTATAATGTTGAATTTAAATTTGTAAGCAAATTGGTATTTCACTCAGCACTAAGCAGCTAGAAAGAAGAAAAACAGCTAAGGGTTCTTCATCACTTGTCTCAAAAGCCAAAAAAAAAAGAGCAGGAAGAGTTTTGATTTTGTCTGGATCAGAAACAGTTTCGCCGAAAATTACGAACATTTATCGGCTAAAAACCATAAGCATGCACTTAACTGTTTGAGTTGAGCAGATCCGTGCAGCTCCCGAACAGTATTCCTATTGCATTTCCGACTACACCGAACTAAGATTTCGAAGTATGAACCGGTTGGCTGCTTTGCCGTCCAACAACCGGAGATCGTGCGGCGGAAACACCCACCGGGCACAGTACGGAACAAACACAAACACACAGAGCACCCCTGGAAACGCAATTGCACCCTTTGTCTGGGTTATGCCGAACTCTGCAGCAAACGCAAGCAACTCCAACCCAATGAACATGTGCAACCATTTGTGCGATGAGAGCTCAGCAAACACGCTGTCTGATGGCCGGAATCTCTTTTCGAGCACGCAGTACTTGATGCGTTTGCCGATCTCGTTTGTTCCGACCCCGAGCAAGCCCATGATCAAGAACAATCCGGCTAACACCGCCTGCGGCACCAGCCCCAACACCACGAGAAGCGGCTTGCTCATTGTCGCCAACGTCAATAGGCCCTGAGCTGTGTTCGTCACGCGCTGTTCGACGACTTCTGTGACGAGCATCTTCCCGTCCTCGTCCTGTTCTTCAACACACAACGACTCTGTGTGAAGAGGAGCTTGGGGAAGGAGCCCGTTGGGTGCAGGAATCCCCAATAGTGCCGACAATCCTGTAGTAATTCCTAGCACAAAGAAATCCCAGTGGAATGAAGATGGCTTTTTCAATGGGTATTGGATCCCTTGACACATCAATGAGGAGACATTGTGATCAAAATAAAATAAAAAAGTCAACAACATTCCAAAGGGTATGGCAAGAAATATATTTGGGACCGATATATCTTCCCAAAATTTAATTATCCATCCATTTCTTAGTATATTATCACTAGGTAAAAAGCTTTTTGAGGTATTCAACCTTTGTAATTCAACTTCTTTCAAATGTCCGCCAAAATGGTTAAACCCACTTAAAAATATAACACAGAATGGTGTGCCGTAATCGACCAAAAATTTTCGGATCTTGGGACTGAAATAATTGCTATAGTTCCCAATCAAATTGATGGAAACCCCTATTATTACCATTAATAAAGAAACAACTATCGAGAAGAACCCATTAGCCAAATAACTCTCTTTTTGAACGTTGGTGCTGTTGACTTCAAACTGTTCTATTAAAATCTCGATCCCCTTTTGAATATAAATGCAATTGATAAATAAACCAAATGTATCACAAGAATATAATGTAATGTATCTAATAAACCTAACTCCGTCAAGTATCGCAATTATTAAATGCATAATCATACCCCAAATATAAACCCATCCAATGAATGAAAAATAGGCACAATCCTTTTTATTTCTCACCAAATCATAAACGGTTATATTGAATATAGCTATTGGTCCTGTAACCCCAACAATCACTAATGGTTGGCCAGCGAATATTCCAAAAACAATACCTCCGATGGCATTCGACAATAAAATCTCATTCAAACCATACGTATTGTCAGTTTTGTCAAATAAATCTTGCGCAAAAGCAATTGCTGGCAACAAATTAATAAAATACAAAAAAATTGTCGATGGAATAACTCGATAATTCATTCCATCTACCCAATCTGTTAAATATATCGGCACTCGACCTTTGACATCTTTATAGATTCCATTCGCAATTTTCAACCTTTTAATTGTCATTATCTACTTAAAATTGCTATTGATAAAATAAAAGTTGGATAATTAGAAAAGCTTGAAGTTAGAAAAGTTACAAAACTTTCTAACCTAAGAGCTGTAATTTCATGCTTAAATCGCTCACGGTTTCTCCTGTTTTGTTATTATCATTACCAGATAATTTACAAATGTTTTCTATATGCTCAACACCATTTCCCAACAGAAAAATAAAATGAAAAGAAGTAAAAGAAGTAAAAGAGGCAAAAAAGGTAAAGGCAAATAGAGATGAAACCAATTGTTCAATAGACGCGTGTCCCATAAATGTGGTAGATCACACTGTAGTTATATGCGTCTATATACTGGGTAATACACATAAACGTTTAAAATGCTTTCACATTGAAGAAATTTTTTTTATCAGTCATTGGAGAGGTTTAGTACTTTGCATTTGTTTTGTATTTTACTTTATTCTATTTGCCAACTAAATGAGTGTTTTCATCCAGTGATAATAGTTTTTTTGGCTTTAATTGATGTTTTAGTGCTAGTGATGAAATCTTACTCTTTCTATTCTAATCCGCCACTTGCAATTTGTACCAGCTGCTAGATGTTTGATTATGGCTCAATTTCCAGAAACATGAACTAATCCTTTTTTTTTGAATTTGCCTTCAAAGAAAAGTTGTTTTTAGAAAAATTTTTTACAAGATAATAATAGAGCCATTAGTGACATTTTCCAACCACTGGAAATCAATTTCAAATATATATCAGAAAAAGACAAGAGATTGATCATCAAAACATTGGATTGAACTGAATTTGCAGCCACATTGAAAGAAATTCAACAAGTTTTATACAAACGTGATTTGTTGATTATGCTGAAATATAAAGCATTATTTAAAGGAAAACTGAAAATACAAACTATTGGTCTGTTTTATTGATGCTGTCTTGAATGTTAAGACCATAAAGCAGTTTGGTGTGTTTTAAATAGCAGATATTGAATCATGAGTTCTGTGAAGTACACTG
>JAKTTS010000201.1:0-25870 GCA_030560485.1 Ascoidea tarda (nom. inval.) | reverse complement strand
GGTTAAGGAAGTGAGAGTTTGTTCAGCTAAAGAAGGGTGAATTGATGAATTCCTATCAATGTCGTAAGGAATGTCAGTATCAGCTAAGAGAGCTAAGAGAGGGAAGGTGACGTTGTTTCCATATTGTAAGGAGTCAAAACCAGCACGGTCTCCAACATACGACCAACCATCATTAATGGCTTCTTGAATTAAATTTCTATTATCAGATCTGCAACCAGCATCACCAAAACCATCATTAAAGGGAGTGTGTGTGTTTTTTGGGTAAAAGTGACATCTTCCACCACCGATAATCAAATCAACCACTCTACCAAGAGGATAATACCCGAGCTGGTGTTCAGCGATTTGATCTTCTTGAAATCTGTAATCAACATGAGCGGAAAAGGCAGCAGGAGTAGCATCAGTTATTCTGGTGGTGACAACCAAACCTGTTTTATAACCATCTAATTTGGCAGCTTCTAGAACAGTGCCACATGGGTTTTTAAAAGGATCAACACCAATGGCGCCATTATAAGATTTCAAGCCACAAGAAAAGACATCAGCACCAGCAGCAGAATCTGTTACTAAAGAGTTGTTTGATCTTGTTCTGGAAACACCAATTTGATGTTTGTCTAGCAATAGAATATCATCGTAGTTTAGATTGTCTCTGAATTGTCTAAAGGATCTTGTAAGTGATAGAGAAGCTGGGCCCATACCGTCAGAGACCATAAATATAACGTTTTTTTTTGATGAGGAAATTTTAGATATGGGACTGGAAGAGGGCAGAGAGTTACCACCAACAGCACAGTAGAAATAAACTAAAGTGGAAAAGAAAATGAAAGAGAAGATGTGTTTCATAATTTTATGTTTCTTTGAAGATTTAGAAGGAGAGGTAATGGAAGTGGGAGAAGGGAATGAGGAGAAGCTGTGGGAATCAAAGGAAGAAGACTCATTTTTTGTTGGAGGAGTAGCCTCATGGGTGGATGAGTAAGAGTAGGAAGGATGGTCGCGAACAGGATGGTCGCGAACAGGATGGTGGAACTCCATGGTGAGGACAAAGAGAGTGAGCAGCGAATAGAACAAGCAAAAGGAAGAGCTTGTCCAGAAGTACAGTGATGAACAGCAGAAGAAGGAGAAAGAAAAGAGAGAAGATAGAAAAGAGAGAAGGTAAAAAAGAAAGAGGAACGAGAAACACAGATAAGATAAGTGAAGCTCTAACCTAAACCCGCGTTGCGAGCCCGCAGAGCCCACGTGCGACAACCACCACGGAGATAAGTTTGGGGCAAACGCAGCAGAGGCAGCAGGGGCAGCAGAAACAGCGCCACCATGAGTTACTCCCTTGTTGTGTCAGCAGACTTGGACAATGTCACAGACTTGCTGCCTGTTAACACCGCTGAGGCTCCCTTTGAGTTTACCTTCAGGGTCAAATGCACCACCTGCCAGGAGGTCCATGGCAAGGAAATCACCATCAACACCTTCGAGGCCCACGATATCTCTGGTTCCAGAGGCTCTGCTTCCTTGGTCTTCAAATGCTCTTTTTGCGGCTCGCGAGGGACAAAGAACATCTCCATCACTCCCACCAACTTGAAACTCACCAACAATGATTCCCAAAGGCACAAACAGATCCCCTTTTTGGACATTAACTCGAGAGGCTGCGAAATCATCCAGTTCATTCCTAAAAATGGCTATTTTACATGCTCTGGACTTGACTCGAGCACCACTTTCGACGAGATAGACCTAGCTGACGATGAATGGTATGACTACGACGATAACTCTTCCAATGAAGTCTCCATCACCAACGTCAAATGGGACTTTATCAGAGTTAAGGGCAGGAAATACTGATTCTTTTGTCATGTATATAATTGTTTTTCTCCTTCTCCCGTTTGCTCAATACACATCCCATACTAATGCCTCCTGGCAATCCTTGTTTCTCCCGTTTTTGCAACTGCGTACACAGCAACCCTCGGCCAATCACAGACCCCCAACTGTTCTCTGGAACCCTTTTGCTGTGTATATCAAATTTCAGTACACTTTTCTTAAAATTCATTCAACATCATACTTTTCACTACTGCAAATGAAATTTGTAAAAGAAACCCATTGGAATTATCGATTGCTCTTAACATAGTTGTTCAAAAATGTCTTTATATATAATCAATTGTTTCATCCTTTTGAAATTCAGCTTTTCCATATTTCACTCCCTTTTTTCCACATATTAGTTTTTGGCCTTTTTTACCAAATTTTCCATTTTTATTTGAAAGCATTCCTTCAGGTGGCTTGTACTTTTTGTTCTATATTTAAGTGTAAAATTCACACTAACCATTCTAATTATTGAGCAATTTAGTTAACACTATTATACCGTTTTTATTTGTTTTTTCTTCAAAATGCAGTACAATCAATGGATGAAAGAAGTCAATGGTGACACTTTGGTATCAAAATTATCGATTCCTGGCACTCATAATTCTGCTGCTTGTCATAATGCTCTACCTTCTGTTCAGTGTCAAGACAAAAATATCTCTGACCAACTAAACAATGGTGTTCGTTTTTTAGATATCAGATTATCTAGAAATCTTGGTTCAGATATCACGACAACCATAGCAAGTGCTCTTCCAACTTCTCTCTTTGGCAACATTAAAATTCCCCAAAATAACAAACAAAATAAAAATGACGATTTAGTGGTTATTCATGGAAAATTCCCAGTCAAGTTGGGTGGTAATGTTCGATTTGACGAGGTTTTAAACCAAACATACAAATTTCTTGATTCAAACCCATCTGAAACCGTTATCTTATCACTTAAACAAGAAGGACAAGGTGAATGGAACAATGACAACGATGAGTTTCCCAAAGCCATTTATAACCATTATATTAACAAAAATAATGGATCATTCAAGAAATATTGGTATTTAAACAACTCGATTCCAAAATTGAATGATTGCAGAGGAAAGATTATTCTCTTGAGGAGATTTGGCCTTCGCAACAATGAATTTAAACAGAAAATTGGCGGTGATAACAATCTTGGTATTAACGCTAGCTTTTGGTCGTACAATACAGTTGATGATAACCGTGACAAAGTTCGAGTTCAAGATTTCTGTGAGGTTAAGGAAGTAAAATCAATTGGTACTAAAATCAATTATATCAAAGACCATTGTAAAAGATCAGCTGAATATCAAAGAAATAATTCGAATCCACCCAAATTATTTTTAAACTTCTGCTCCGCGTCGAATTTTTACAATCAAGATCTTTGGCCTAATAAGATTAATGATATTTTGGTCAAGAACAATTTATCTGAATCATTTAGCAAAGGGAACGGAGTTGTTATTTTGGATTATGTTGGTAAAAACAATTGGAAATATGTAAAGGAATTGGTTAATAAGAATTTTTAGATGAGAAAATGACATTGAGTTAGATTTTATAGTAGCGATTTATCTAGTAAATAATAAGAATGAAACGAAACGAAACGAAATGAAATAGATGATCATAAAATATTTTTATCATCTGATAAATCATCAGCGGTAATTAGAGATTTGATTTTCAATAAAATTTTTAGAAACAGTTTGTCATTTAAATAATTTTTAGTTGAGACAGATTTGTTGAAAGAGTGTAGAGAATTTAAGTAGTAGTTCAAGTCATTTAAATTGATTGATATGAAAATATCATTAATTAGTTTGAATTCGATTGAGGTTAAAAAGTCTGGGTTAAAGTGGCAAAATTGGTTTAATAGCTTTTTTGATTCAACCAAGTCATCAGATGCTAGAAAGGATAGAGAAGTTTTAAGAAAGAAAATTGATAAATTTGATTGATTGAAGTGAGATTGTTTCAATTGAAAGGAGTTGAAATTGTTTGTCAAGAAGATGATTAGTTTTTTGTAGTTGATTGCGGAGTTTAAAAAGTCGTTTAAATTGATGTAGCAGGAGGAAATATTATCATAAGATGAGATAATTTTAGAAGTTTGATTGAAGTTTGAAGTTGAATTGAATAAATTTAGGTAAATGTTTAGAGAGATGGTGTAGAAGGAGATTGCTAATTGATAAGATTTTAGATTCAAGTGGTAGATTTGAGCTATTTGATAATTGTAACCTGCAGTTAGATTTGTATTTTTATTAAATAGATTTTTAATGTTTTTCTGATCAAGGTTGTGATTGAAAGATTGATAAATGTTGATGATTTTTTTTAGAGCTCTTATTGAATCTGGATAGGAGTTTGATAAATTGTAAGAGTTTAAAGCATTTTGAAGATGAGATAGGATTTGTAGATTTGAGTCTAAATTATCCAAATGATGTAGAGTTTGGTTATTGGTATTATTAGAAATGATGAGGTTGATGTTTGATAGCAAAATTGTAATTTTTTCAAAATTAATAGCGGATAATGAATAGCTTTTAATTGAGTAATAAAGATTTGCAGCGTTTAAGTAATAATTTATTACCAAATCGAATTGATCATTGGATATTTTTTTTATTTTATTTAAATTTAGAATTTTGATATCATCTTCACTCTGCTCTTCATTTTTAATGTTATTTTTAATATCATTTTGTGTTTCAGTTGGTAATTGATTATTGACATTATAATTGTTGGAGAGACTCGAATGATTTTTGTTGATGAAAGCGATTGGGTCAAACTGATCTGATATAAACAGCTTGAAGAATTGCGATACAGATGAAGAATTGTGAAACAATACTGCTTCAGCCTTTTAGAAATGAGAGAATAAATAGTTAGTATCACTTGACTAAAAAGAAGTTTGCTTTTGTTGTTTTGCTGTCGTGAGTGATGTTCTCCTTTTTCTTCTACTCCCCTTGTTATTGTTTATGTTTAGATGCAGTTTGCTGGATGTGTTTGCTTTTGCAGACTCACATACCTGGGTAACGAAACAATCAGCATCAGTTGCAGCACTCTTTGGCGCGGCCCAGTCGAATATCATTGTGGAAGCAGAAGCAGAGGAAGCAGAGGAAGCAGATCCACCAAAGGCAGCATGGGCAGTGGAAGCGGTCTTCACTGAACCTCTTCTGCGGCGTCGCATTGTGCACGCCAGCCGCTGCAGATGTGATGTCATAGCAGCGGAACACGCGTTGGAGAGCATGCCCGGCCGACGCACCCCGCTCTGGGGAGGATTCTCGCGGGCCTTATCCAGACGCCTGAAGCAACAGAGTCGCAGTGACACAGGGAATCTGCTCGAGCAAGACAGATGTGGATAGCGCCGTTCGGCAAAGTGTGTGTTAAGAGTACAGGGGCAGCGCGTGCGCGGTTACGTAAAGCGAAGATGGCGACAACGGGACAGGACACAGGTCTGCCCTGGTAAGTCGATAAAATGACTGCGCACGGAGTGTAAAAGGATGAGATGACAGACCGGTGGCGGCCGGAACTGCGCTAGCGGGAGGACAGGACTCTAAAAAAGGTTAAATAAGCTTTGTCTGCAGAAGAAAGTTGCGCGTGCAACGATGGGATTAGGGTTTGGATTAAAGCGAATTAGGATTTGGATGTGGTAATTGGATCTGGAGCACTTGGAGGTGAAAAGCCTGGGCGAATCAACACCGGCGCTGATATCGCTGCTGTTTTCTACCCAGCCTAATTTTCCAGGCAATGGACCGCTGAGCAGCTCTGATCTGGCTCCAGTTCCAGATCTCGTTTTCTGCTCACGTTATTATTGATGATTAATAAGTTTCCTGAGTTTAGGGCCTGGACAACCGTGCTAACTTCTCTAAGTTCACTGCGTTAACTGAGCCTAATATGTCGAGTAGAGAAAAGTAATGATTCCTCACTTTTTACCAGGACGACTGATATATAACCTGTGTTTCCCTCCTCCAATGCCCTTTCTTCTTTTACCTCTCTACTCGATCTTGTTTGGCCTGTCTGCTCTCTGCTCCTCTGCTCTTGATACACTGCTTTTTCTTCGTCCTCACTGTACTATACTGTATTCTACTATATTCTGCTCTTCCTTTTTCAAATGTTTTCCCCAGATACAGCACTTGCGTCCTACGCTTCCTCCCCAGATGCTGATCTTCCGTCGTACTTTGCAGCAACTGCCCCAGCATCGCCTGCTTCAGCTGGGTCTCCAGACGACGACCTTCTACCCCAGTACACCTCTTCCATCTCCAATTACACCATCGTTTTCAAGAAAACTGAGTTTTATACCCCTTATGATATTGAAAAATTTAGTTATGTCTGGAAACCTTATTTACTACACTTGAATTCCACCCAGCTAAATTTTTATTCCTTTACCGATAAGACTATAATCAACTTTTTGCTATATCTCTTCAGCAAGTTAGATCAGAATAGACTCCCCACTCTTAACAAAAAATTCAAAAAAATCAACAAAAAATTGTCTCAGTTTGAAAACTCTTCAAGATCCTCCTTTCTAAATTTCAATCCTTTCACTTCTTCTTCTGCTGCTTCTTCTGTTTCTTTTTCTTCCGCTTCAAGCGTGCTCAGTAAACCAAATAACCAACTCAACTTCAATCTATCCCAATCTCTTCAAGAATTTAAACTAGACCCTACTCAAATATCTTTACTATCAATCTTATTATCAAACTCAAACTACCACATCAACAATAACAATAACATTGACAATAACATTGACAATAACATTGGCAATAATATTAATAACAACATTAATAACAACATTGATAACAGCAATAATAACCCCCTTTCAATTGATTCGTTTTACTCCTTAGTAGATCCTTTTCCAAAACATTCCTATTCTCTTCAAAATTGCCTAATCGGCAAAGCAAACGATATCAAAGATAAAAACTTTGTTCTAAGATTGAGAATAGAACTACATCAAATCTTAGTCAAGTTCATCAACCTAAGACTACAAATTAACTGGTACTATTCAATCAACTGGGGCATAGATCTCTCTCAAACTATAGACAGAAGATCTCTAATAAAAGAAAATAACATTCCAAGAAGACATTATACTAATGCCAACAGCAATGCCAACAGCAATACTAACGCCAATTCCACTTCCACTTCCACTTCCAGTCCAGATTCAATAACTTCCCATCACAGATCAAATACACAATCTTCATCTGTTGATGACTATGAAAGTTTCCAAAATTTCTACACAAATTACCTCGCTAAAAACGCCTTTTCCTCCACTTCTTCAAACAACTCAAACAATAAATTCGACAATAACAAGTTTCAATCCTTCTACTTTCAAAGAAATAAGCATCTCTTATCAATTAACTACCTTTACGACATGGACTTTGTGGAAAACTTCTCAATCCAAAATTACCACAATCTACTCCACTCAGTTCCAGAATCCACCCCCAACAACCAATCTCCTTTAAATAGATCTCTCAGTCTTTCAACCACTGATTCCCAAAACTTAACTCAATCTGACGAGTTTTCCTCTTTAAGCTTGATCCATTCAATAGATTCAACAAATACAAATCTCAGCGAACCTTACCCTTTAAATGATCTTGATATCTTTCCTACCAACTACAATTTCAACTCTAATAACACCTTTCCTCTTGATCTTGACAGTGAAAATGATGACGACTTCAAACCCACTAAAAAGAAAAATCAACCTACAAATTCTTCAACTCTTGTCAACCGTAATGATGATTATCATGATAACTTGATCATAAATAACTTATTTGAACCAGAATGCTTTACAAACACCTGCCTAAACGTCAACATCAACGACGAATTATTTATAAATAAAAACGACCTAATTGATCTAATTTACTCTTATAAATGCATCAGATCTTTAAAAAAAAGAGAGAGTTGGATTGGTAAAAAAGTCGTCATATCATGCAGATCTTATTTCATTAATGAATATAATAACAACAACCTAGATACTAATGATAATAACAACACTCAAATAAGAAATTCAGATTTGAATAAACTAAATCAGTTCAATCAATTAAACAACAACGAATTAACAAAATGTGGCGTCAACTTAATTAAAATGAAAAACGCAAATAACAAAAGCACTTTTTCAAATATTGACGACACTCAAATAGATGAAAAAAGAAAAAATATAAATGAAATCAAAGATAATTTCAACATTCTATTTGTTCTTAACTCAGATGTTTGTAAATTCATCAAGTCCTTTAGAAAGGGCGAATTGAAATTTCTCAATGATTATAATTTTGAGTTAAATAAAGAATTTAAAATATTCAATGAAAATGATAAAAACAACAATGATACAAATGATAATAAAGATAAAGATAAAGATAAAAATAAAAATAAAAATAAAAATAAAAATAAAAATAAAAATAAAAATAAAAGTAAAGACAAAACACAACGCAAAAGAAGGGGATCAAATGCTTTTAGATTTTTCAAAAGTAAAAAGCAAGAAGACATTATTTGCAATGATCTTCAAGAAATTGATTTGGACACTCAAGAACCTGAGCAATTTGGAAACAATTTTGATTACAAAAAAAATGATTTATTTCATACTATTGGATTTTGTAAAGAATTGGTTGTTTTACAAGAAGGTTTAGTTGGTTAATCACTTTATTTCTTGTTTCAAGATATATTTTTTTACTTTGTGACTTGCATCATAAATTGTAATATTTAGATTTTAATGTTTTCAATTTTTTTCCTGTTTTTTTTTTTTTGGCTTTCTTGTTTTGGTTTTGGTTTTAATTATTTCATCAACTGCTTTATTTTGGAAGTTGGTAATTAATTGAAATTACTCGGTTTATGACATTTAATGATGACTAGCTACATATTCATATAGTTCTATATATTCTTAATTAAGTTTTTCAGTAAAAATTCAATCTTTTAGTTTTGTATTTAATTGGTGTCGATTGAATATATAATCAAATATATTGAACCAAATAACTATTTATTTGCTTTTGTTTGATATGCAGCGTCTTGTTCTTTGAATTTTGATCTCAAAACGTTGTTGATGGAATTCAAAGTATCAGCTTTTGACTGAAGTATCTCAGTTAATTTTTCATTATCTTTGGTCAACTTGTCGATCTTACTTTGAAACAATATTTTAGCATTTTTAGAATCCTTTTCAACAAAATATCCAGTCCCAATGTCGCATAAAAATTTGTTTTCGCTTTTAATAAAGCCTGGAACATACAATGAACCGGTCAAGGGAACCATAATCTCCTTCTTTTCAGAAGATGAAGAAGAAGAAGTTATCTCATTAATATTATCAATGCAATCTTTGAACTTGGTCTGAGCAGTGGTAAGTGCTTGCAAAGAAGAAGTGAAATGATTCAACTCCTCCTGAACCTGATTTTTCAATTGGATTATCTGTTCAGAAGGAAGCTTTGTGATATCTATCTTAGTTGTGGGAGTGGCCATTCGGTGGTGCTCTGTGAGGAAGTTGCTGCTTGTGCTGCAAAAGCTGCCTCTGCTTCTTTCCTCCATTTTCGCTCCACAACAAGCAGCGCCTTTCTCTTTCAGAAAAGCCGCTGCAAACGGAGCACATGACTACTTTGTTATTGTAACCCGTAAAACAGGGATTGTGATATTTTTCCCAATGTGGAAACGCGCTCTATCGCGCCCAATCAGGCAAGTCTGCATTCCCGTTTTGGGAAAATGACCCAGGCAGTCATTTTGTGCTTTTCGAGAGCAAGTGGAAAATTGACAGACTCAGTATTGAAAAGGAGAATTTGCTGCTTTTCCTCAGCTTGTTCTGTTTGCTCTTTTTCCCTTATTACTTTGGATTTGTCTTCAATTGATTGATTCTACTGCTATCTATATAATATCTGTTCCTTGCAACTTATTTTTCTTCTTTGTTTGAACCTGCTAACTCTCACATCAAAATTACCAAAATGCAAATTCAACAATTTCTTCAAGCCTATCTTGCTTCCAATTTATTGAATTATGCTGTTGACAATCAAGCGGTTTTAGACAACAATCAAGCTCAAGTTGAAAACACAGATGCATCTGACTTATCTCTCGATGATACTGGTGTTGATGATCAACTACTCCATTCTCAAGGTCATGCTATTAACATTTTGAAGAACAAGTCAAACGATACCACTTCAAGTAATGGAGCCAATGAATTGATCAACATAAACTATAATGGTGTTTTTGGTGTTGCCCTTGCTATCGGTTCAGCTTTTCTTTTATAAATATATCTATATACTGACATTTTTATTTTTTATTTATAAATTAGCTACCTAATAAAAAATTGCTTTTATTTTATCGACCGTAAGTAATTATAGCTTATTTATCAATTCCTATACTCGTATTAAAACTCAATTATTTTCAAATGGATCGTTTCAAATCTATATATTACTTTACTAGACAAACTGAATTAACTTCTACCTTCTGTTACGATATGGAATTGTCTAGTTAGTAGCTATGCACCCTATAAAATTATTTTTCAGCTTCAAGTTGCTATCAGGAGGGGAGATATTTTTACTTTTATTTATACTTTCTATTCAGTTACCGTTTTCTATGTCTTCAAGCAATTGATCAATTTTATTGAATGTTAAATCATCGATATCTTTATATAAAACTTCTTTATTGTTGATTAGTTTCTCATTTTTATTTTCGGTGTCTTTTACTTTTTCATCACTTCCATTAAAAAAGTTATCCAAAACAATATCTATTTCATCATTAAATTCATTTTTGTATTCAACTAGTAAATTACAATTTCTTTGAAACTCTTCAAAATCTCCAATTACATTCTCTCCATTAATGTCCTTCTCAAATTTTAATTCAAATTTTGGAAATGATTTTAGTTCAATATAGTAATCATGACTATAATTTGAAACCATTTTTTTCAAATTCTCATTTGTTAATTGCTGAATAACTTTTCGATAATTTTCCTCATTGCCACTATCATCGTTTAGATTTTGATAATATTTAGACAATATTTCAATGTCTCTTTGAATAAATAATGTTTTAATGTTTTCTTCAATGTTTTCAATGATTAGCTTAATGTTTTCATCGGTCTCGTCGTAGTCGTTGTGACTCAATATTTCACGTAAAATGATTTTGGATTCAATGAACTGAAATATTTTTTCAATTTTGTCTTTCTTGTAAAAACTATTAATGATGTTTTTACCATTATTTAACTGAAATTTAATCAAAACCTTTTTTTCTTTCAAGTCCTTATTATTTGCTGAAGAAACTTTATTTGAAAGTAAAACATATTTATTTGAAAGCAACTGAAATTTAAAATAAAGAATTTTTAAATTTATAAAATTCAAAAAAGTTACAACCTTTTTATTTTTATTTAGTTTAAGTAATTTTTTTTCTTTGTCCACTTCCAAAGATTTCTCATATTCCATATCTTGTTCTTGTTTAATTTTTCTTTCTAAAAATTTTTCTTGTAAATCAAACTGTTGACTGATTAATTGCGGCTCATAATTTGTAATTAATAGTTTCAAATTCTTAATTAATGATTTTTCCTTCTTATGAAATAAAGTTATTATTTCATTTTCGTGATCGGTATTAAGATTGAGATTTGAAAAAAAGTTGAAATTTTGTTTCAAATCAAGGTTGTAATAAATGTTACTCTTTGAAAATTGACTTAAAAAATTAAAATTTTCTTTATAAATGATAGACATTGTTGGAAATGTATTATTAAATGTTGACACATTACCGATTAAGGCAACAAAGGGTAAAAATTTTGCTTTATATGTGTTACCAATCAAAAATGATTCCAAATAGTTTGTATTCCCACCCCAAACAATTAAATTATCACCATGATTTTGGGTCAAACTGAATAGGTTATTTGGGTTTTTGAAAAAAATATTTTGCAAAAATAAATTTGAGTAAAATTTATTATTGTATAATATTAGTAACAAAAATTTTAAGTTAGATTTTGAGTATTGATAAGCTTCATTAAATTCACCATTAAAAACAGGTAATTTGCTAATTAAAGTGTTGTAATTTTCTTTATCAGTTCTGCTAATGTTAGAGTGATTCAACAAAGATTGTAAATGAGATTTAAAACTTGTGTATTGAGTCAGATCGACTGGAGGAAAATCTTGAAAGATAATTCCATGTGCAGATTCGGTAAAATGATCACTATCACCACCAACATCAGAATCAAACCGGTTTTCAATGTATTTAATGGAATTATCTTTCAATATAGAATTATCAATATAATTTAAATATAGAGGAGATTTGGGAAATTTAAATAATTTTGAATTGGTTTCTAAATTTAAGGATTGATAATAATAGAAGTTTAAGATTTTATAATATTTGTAATTTACATCTTTATTGGGTAAACTATAATTAAAATTGACATTGAAAGTAAAAATATTTCGAATAAAATTGGATATAGTATTGAAAAAATCGAAATTAAAATCAATTTGAATATTTGGAAAAAAGTATAAGATTACTTTGTTGAAAATTAAAAACATCAATGTTCTTGGAATAAAAAGTATAATAGTTAAAAGTAGATTTAAACCTCGATTGTGTGGAGAGTGATTTTTCTGACCACTATTTGAATTTAGCTCATTTATCTGGTTATTGTCATTCTTATTTTTATCCGCTTTTTCAGTGCTAGTATTAATATTAGTACTATTTATTAAAAGAGTGTGATTTAAATTTTTTAGACCTAGATTTAATTTCCAATTATTTTTGATAAGGTTGGCTTTGGGAAAACTGGGAAGAGAATCTAATCCAATAAACGGATGGTAAAAAGGATAACCAAGATTATTATTATTGTCGGTATTATTATGATTATTATCGATTGGAATACTGCGATTTCTATTAGTTCTTGAGTGAAGATTATTGTTGTCTGAGCCAACAGCCGATGAAAAAGAAGTCGAATTAGGATTAAAATTAGTGTTTATAAAGTCCAAAGTCTCGAGATTACTATTAGAGTGAGTGGTAGTCCTATGAATATCGCTGTGGATATCTACATCATTGATTTGGCTGGTGTTCTGCAACTTCTTAAAATCGTTATCGTAAAATTTTTGAATGGATAGCTGCAAATCCCAATTTGTGGAAGCCAATAAGTTGAGGATAGAATCTAAATGAGACTGAGAATCGTCCTGGGTGTGAAACTGTGTAATTTCTTTAAACAGTTCAAACACATGAACTTGATTAGAGGTCAACGCCTCCATTTGAAACCAGTAAGATGATGAAATAGCAAAGGATGCCAAAAGGTTATGGTGGCGGAAGAAGGCTAGCAATAATGATTAGTGATTAAAACCTTCCGCAACCGAGACCTTATATCGGCATCCCAAACGGGAAGTACGCGGAAAAGCCAGCAAAGCCAAAAGAGAGCTTCTAATGTTTAAACCATTTTTTTCACAGCACTCACCACAAAGACACGACCAGCGAACAACGTCAGACTCCAGGAAATGGATTTCGAGCTACCAATTGCTTACAACTCGGTTACAAAGAAGGTGGAGCTAGACAAGCCGGGCCACAGAGATCTAGAGAATGTTATTTGGGATGATGCTGACTTGGCTCTTCTCGAAACAGATATCAAACAACTCAACGAGCTCACTCAAAACTTGATTAGTCTGAACCAAGATGTGCCAGAATCTCCAATGCCCTCACCTCAACTTTCCATCATGGTCAAGAAATTTCACGCAAACGGACTAAAGGCTATAAAAGAGAAAAAATTTCAAGACGCAGTGAAAATGTTTACTTTGGGTCTCAATCTAGCGGTAAAGCGAAACAAGTGGGAAACTTTTAAGGTAACCATTAATGAGGTGACAAATTTGCTTAACGGGAGATGCGACTCATATATATTGCTAAATGATTGGCCTAGGGCACAACAAGATGCGGATTTGTTGTTAAATTTGCAGGTAAACACTTTTGAAAACTTTTCCAGGAGGTCCCTTTGCTTTTTGAAAATAGGTCTACTTGATGAATGTAAGGCTGATCTTGAACGAGGTTTGGCTTTTTTTCCAAACAACCTGATGTTGAAAGATCAATTGAAAATTGCTGAAGCAGCTCTAATTGAGTTCAATGGAGATGCTTGAACTTTAATTTATAAAAGTAAGAACTTCAATTTTTCCAATTCTTTTTGAAATGACTTTAGGAAAATTTTGGGCATAGTGAGCAATTAAATGGATCGCTTTGTTGAGCGCAGGTAAAAATGTAGGTATTTCTGGAAAGAAATGTGGCTGCTTTTCATAGCCTTCCTTTTGTTTCAGCAAGTGGTTGCTTGATGTTGAGCACTTATAACTTTTTTTCTCCTTTTACTTCCTCTATATAGTTTTTAATGAGATATTCCTTTCAACTTTCAACTGTTAGGTCAATTCAAATTGTTTTCACCAGAGTTTATTCCCGAATTATTAGTAAACGATATTTTTATTTACTAAGTCGGAAAATAAACCTTTGGAATTATTTGTATTATCTTATTATTTTATTATGACTTTTATATATATCTATATATTTATATATTTATCTCTTGGAAGGAAGTTAGAGTAAGTACCATGAATGAGGAATTTTACATTACGTGAACTTCCCATAGTGAGCAATATTTCATATTTGAACAAGACCATAAAATAGTAGGTGCAATATATTTACTGCTTAATTTGGCAAGGATTATTTTGAACATTGTGATAAAACTATGGAGTATAATCGTGGAAGGTTTCAGAAAATTATATCGTTTGTAAATTATTAAAAAGAAGAAGGTGGTTTAAGAATTTGAAAGAAAAATAGACATTTTATCTAGAGTAAAGCTTGAAAATATAATTGAATTTAAGAGCTTAATTTTATATTAAAATAAAAGACTTATTGGAATTCGGTTGAAATATTTTGAAGGGAAACGTTTAAAATACTGAAACAAACTAAACATGCCGTTAATGGTTCACATGAAAATAATTATTATCATGGTGATTTAAACCAAGTAACATATTGATTAACAATAAAGATGAAATTAAAGTTTTAAATTTTGAAGGAGGAATTACAGAAAAATACAATTTATGTTATATTCAAAATAAAGAAGTTGATTGCTATACATTCAGCATATAAAATATAGGAGATTAATAGTTTACAAATTGGTCATCTTTCATCGAGTCAAATTTCTAGATTCTAGATTCTGATTGAAAGATTATTAAAATCAGTGAAACAGAAAGCAATTGTCCCGTTCGAGTGTATGGTTACAATTTGGAACAATAAAAGAATTGACTACATTTTTATGCCGAGGCTAGAAATCATGTGGATATTATAATTACTACATTTCAGAGTAATCAGAACTATTTATTATGATTTTCAATTTCCCTTTTAGCGTCAGCAAACCAGCTTCTAGAATTGAGAATCTTTCCTCTTTTGACATCTTGTAATCTTTGTTTTGGAGGAGGAAGAACTGATTTTAAAATTTTCGTAAACTCTCCAACACTATAATCAATAGTCCCAATTAATGTTTTTGAACCTTCAATATATGTCAAATCATGTTCACAATGAAAGTTTTCAGCAGAATGGAATTGAAAACCAACAGCGGGAGAACCAATAACATCATAGATGTTGTATTTGTTTGGAGCAACTTCTAAAAGAAATGCAATATGATCTTGAGTGTCTTGACTCAAGAATTCAACCTTATAAAAATTATATGATTTAGCAGCATCTATCATTGCTGTAAAGAGGTTATTGGTGCAATTTAATTGCAATAGATTTTGAATTGCTAATTATGAATTGTAATTGAGTTCAAGAAGGAATAGCAAAGAAAATGTTTCTAGACAAGTCTATATATATGCTTTTATATAGGATTATAAGTCTGTACTAGTGAAATTCGTATAACTTCGAAGTTGAGCCATTGGTAACTTCCACTAGAAAGCATAAAAGGTTTAATTCATTTACTACTACCAATTTAGAGTGCAATTCTAAGTTTTGTGATTTATAAGACGCAATTCAATTAAAACAAATAAAAGATTTGAGAACCTGTCAATCATTAACGGTGTTAATTCAGGTTGGTTTATGTTGATATTGCCTCAAAACAAAATTGGGTTTTTGGTGACATCTATTGTATATTTTAGTGAATTTGATAACATTAAAGTAAAAAACCACCAAATGGATCAAAGCCAGATGATTATGATTGAATATTAAATTACGTATATCCAGTTGATCATCTCACAACTTAGGCATAATTTTGTCTGATAACAACCAACATATAGATACTTTTCTGAGGAAATTCTCAGATTCCCCTATTACACATTCACAACATCGACAGTAGATCTTAATAGCTCGGTTCGCCGACTCTTACGTTTTTCGGGTCATACTCTATTAAGATACGTCGCTTTGTCAGCACTGAAAGATAAGGTTAATGTTAAGAGATCTTAACTTCAAGTGGCGGTGAGTACATGCCTCAAGTATAAACCAGCACTGTAACGTTCTTTTGTCCATTTCGGCTTAGCTTTTTGATGTAATCAAATTCCGCGGAGTGCATTTGAATGCTGAACCGAGGTCCGTTGCCTTTGGATTCAATAACCGCATCTATATATCATTGGGCTTCGCTTTTGGTGTTCTTGCCCTTCATAAAATTTGGTTTATCACACAAAAAACTTATCGCAGAATGTAGCTGAAGTAGCAAACAAAATCCACCACCCAGTTCAGTCAAGTTTCCCACTCACTCCCACGATACTATTATCAAAAACATCTTGTATCAGGTTTATCGTACAACTTTCAAAACAAAATATATTTAAAAAACGTGGAAGGTAAAACAATTTTAAAATATATCTTTTATCTTTGTTTCAATCACTCCCTTAATCTATTATACAATTAGAGGGGTGATTTCTCCTTTTTGTATTTGCCTCAACCAATTTGAAACATACTAAAAAAAGATAAATTGACTTTGGTCATTAATTTCCATCCTATTTGATTCATATAAATACACATTGAATTTACATATGAGGAATGTAATCTGCCTTTTAATACTTACCTCTCTGACTTTCATAAATAGAAAATTCAGTTGCAATCATTATCTTTGCTTAGCGGTTTTAAACAACTTTTTCTAAAAAGATAGTATAATCTTCCATACCTTCGTTATCACTAAAAACATTATTCATAAGACGGCAAGTAATTACTCTGAAATAAGTAAAATCTGCAAACAACCCCTGAGAAATTCGTTGTTTCTTACATTTGTTTAATTAGTCTATCTCTTTTTACACTGTGCTCTACCTCTTGCTTTCTCTTCTGGAATTCTAATACACTCACTCGTCTTTTTAGTTTCTCGATATTTTTATTTTGAATGAGATATGAAAGCAGAGTTAAAATATCCAAAAATACTTAACTGAATATTTAATTGATTGATGACACCTTCAATCATTTCCAGATTGTTTCAACCAAATATCAAACGTTTAAGCCAACCTAAAGTAGACAATAATCTATCAATGAGTTGAATATTGCAGCAACTAACATCTAGCTTTTTAAAACTAATTAGAAATCCTAATCTGCTTATTTCTATGGGCAGATTTTATTTTGAATTGAATTTTCTTAAGTTAATTAAATAGTTAAAGTCTTCCGCTATAACCAATTTGCCAGAAGGTATATTTAATACTCTCTGATTAAGTAATTGTTAAAAGTTCTGATTTCTATGGGTTGAAACAACAAATAACACCACTTTTCTCAAGTTAGATAAACCATCTAAATATTCCAATTTCACAATTTAACTTTTAATCAAAGTAATCATTTTTAAATTCCTAAAATTCAAAAATTCAGTTTTTGAAATATTATTATTATTATTATTATTGATTAAAACTTCTAAATTTTTGAGAATTGGAATTAGAATTATAAAAGATGTCAGCTTCATATCTTTGATTTTAGTCAATAATATAATTTCCATTATTAAACTATCTTTTATCAATTTGGTAAATAAATTGTTCATAATATTACTGATATTGCCAAAACTCTCAATACTTTCAAAATCCTCACCATTGTTATTGCTATTTCTATTGTTTTCTTTTAAAGTTTCCGGAAAATGAAAAAAAAAGCAGAATCACCAAACCAATTCTTTGAAGATATTCAAAATATATTTTCTCTCCCCAAATGGATTTAATAAAAGAATCAAATCTGTTTTTCAGTTCTAGTTTTATTCCATCATTAGTCAAAAAGAAAAGTCTCGATTATCAAATCATCAATTTTCTATTAAAAAAATGAAAATACCTTTTCAAGTAACAAACACCACTTTAATTCAACACTGATGAGCTTTGTTTTTTTAAATTTTTTGGCATTAAAGCTATTTAAGAAATTCCTCAAGGTTTGAAATAGTTTTCCCTTATATGGGAGATGTGTTGATCACCAGATAATTAAAGAAACTAAGAATATTCAATGATAAGTCTTCTAACACAAACAGAAACAAAACAGAACAAAATAGATAATAGTCCACATCGATAATCAATAAGCAGTTGAAAGAAGAACCATTTCAATCAAAATACTGTCTTTTATTGGAACCACCAAAGCAGTTCGATCCTTACCGCAATTTGATTTTACTTTCAAAAATACAAAGATTGTCTTGCAATTTTGTTTTTCTTAAATTTTGATTTTTAATCGAAGAAATCAGCTTCTTATTTAACATTTTTTCAATTTTTGCATCACCCTTTGATGATGTTATTTTAATTTGTTTACCGACTTTATTTTCCAGAAAACACAATATCAGATTTGTTGGTCCAAATGAAATTGTTTTATCATTTACAAGAAATATAGCAAAATCCTATTTTGAGTTTATACCATCAGGATCAAGAGGTACGATAAAAAGATACCAGGGAATTCAAATGGATTTAAATGTTATCCCCCTCCTCCAAACAAAATTGCCTAACCTTTACTGGGGCATTTACCATAGCATCAAAACCCACTAAATTATAAACAAACTTCAAATAATTTTAAATTGTTAATTGATTTTTGAGAGAGAGACACTTAACCCTGTATTTCGATCTTTACTTTATAAAGACAAAGCAATAAAATATTTAGAATCCCGAAATTGGGCTTCTTCTGTCATGTTTTAGGAAGCTATTACTAAGGAAGTAATTGTTGTCAGTGCTTTGTGATATTAACTTCAGCTATCCTTTAGGTTAACACCACATATCGCCTCGTTCCATACCACGAAAATACTACAACCCTTATTTTGTCTTGCAATACGATTTGTTTTCATATCAACTGAATGTATTCAGATCTGTTACTTATTTCTTTTTGGAATTCCAAAAGGTATTACATCTGCATTTTTGGCCCTGAAAGTAGATAATTTCAAAATCAAAACTGATAAAAATATTTCGTGGGAGCACAGTAACATGTTGATTTAAATTCAGGGACATAAATGCGTTTTTGTAAGCGGCACTTAAATTTCTTCTGCATCGTTTGCTATTGTTTTTGTAGGTTGACACTTTCATCCACATCATGGTTTTTGAATGGTAACTTATTTTTCAACTTCGTTTTTGCCAACTGAAATTATGCAAATAAATTTCTTACTAATCAAACAAATATGAGAGAAGTACAGATTGTTGGTGATAGAGCAATCAAATGTACTTCCCTCAAGAGGCACGTAACTCAGAATACGTTCAAAACCAAGTATTTTGTCCCAAGGTCGATGAATATTATACGAAGTAATTTAAGGTGTATATTGAGATGGAATACATTCCTCGGAAGAGGTTAAGAAATAAATGGCAAGAACGGAGTGAATAATAGAAAAAGATTGTTACAGACAATATTCTCAATCAGATAAATAAAATCAGAAGAGCAAGTGCCAATGCAATAGGTGGAATTAATGGCTCTATAATTCATGATCCATCGTTTGGCAAATTGAAAATTGAATCTGAAAGGAATTTCAACAAGCATGTCTCATTATATATCCGAACTAACAAAAAGATAAATCGCTAAATCAAATTTTATCCACTGATTCCAGAATATGTGTATCTCATGGGCGGTTGAACTTTGACAACATCATGGTCAGAGAAGATTTATCTGTGGTAGTGGTGAATTAGCATTATCTAGGGTTTCTACCCGAATATTGCAATTTAATGAAAGAATTTATCTATGCCTCTACAAATGATGAAGTCTCTGAACGTCTAGTGTTACAGGATCTTAAAGATAAACTGACCATAATGATTTTTAATTGTTTTTACTAGTTTAATGTGTTGTTGACTTGAGAGATGTCAGAATTTCACCTCTATGTTCTCTTTTTATTCTTCCTTTAGTTATGTTTCTTCCAGTTTGTCTTTACGTTTTTCAACCTTTCTCATTTCTAATACAACCAATTGCAAGAACCTCAAATGGAAAAAATTGAAGTAACTGACTTGTTCATATCATTAGTCACTGTTTTTTCTTTGAATCTCCGGTTTGTCAAAATACTCTAAAACCAATGGCAGTTAACATTTTTCAATCCAAATTTGAGGAATAAACTTTTCTGCTGTGAAAAGGCTGTGTTGATGTGAGAGTGAGATACAACATTTTCTGTAAGGAAAATGCCATTTTATTTATACATACTTGTCATCACTAATTCACCAATTTGTCGAAATGTCTTTGATAAACTAATATCTACTTTACCTGTGTCAGACAGCCTAACTCCATGAAACTCTGTGGAAAATATCGGCGAGTCATATATAATAGCTTCACCAATTAATGAAAATAATGCGTTGCTAGCATCTCTTCAGCTTTATCCGATGTTCATTATACTAATCCAACTGGAATTCCTTCAGAGTTAGGATGCTTCGGTGACACAATTCTCGACAGCAACAATAGCCTTTTGGCTACCCATTTTGTGCTGCTTTAATTGGCTCAGTAATACAATTTAGGGCAGTTGTTGGATTAGTTGGAACCCAATATGTTTAAGGTCAACAGAACTAACCCAAATACGAATTTTGGCTAGATTAAATAATTATTACACAAATCAATAAAAAAATATAATTGTTGAAACCAATAAAAAAATCGGTATTTTCTTATAAATAATAAAGGATAATAAAGGCTATCACTACATAACAATAATTACTCTACAGAAATTAGATCCGGTAGTTGAGGATGTTGGTGACTATAATGCTATTGCTCCACTTATCAGATTTATAGAGTCCGAATCTGATGAGATCACAAACATGACAAGAGTTCTTTCTGATAATGTTTCCCACAACGAAAATCACAATAATGTTTTACACAACCTAGGGGCTAATAATAAAATACCTTTAAAGTATATTCTTCCTCTTTTTATTGCTATTCTATTGCTATTCTACTTATTTGCTTTTTATCCTTAGGTAGATGCTGTGGTTGGTGTGACAGTTAATATTATAGGTTTTGCTTAAGATTGTTATTTAGTTATTGAGTTTTTTTAATTTTTCAATTGCTCAAATAGTTTAGTGGTTTTGCAAACTTATTCCTTTTTGATTATTATTCAAGTAGCGATAATTTGGGAGAGATTAAATTTGAAAGAAGCAACATAACAGATCTAGAAGGGAGAAAAGGCAAAAAAGGGGAGGGGCCATCAATTATTACTTTTATTATATTTATAAATCTATTATCAAAAATAAAGAATAGGTTTACTTGGAGTTAATTCACAAAAGACATTAGTTCGTTAATTACAAGCGATTCTAACAAATATTTAGAATCTGAAAAGAAAACTTTATTGAAATAACCTATTGCTAATATAACTTGGTCCTGTGATTAACTGAAGCACACAACTTCAGAAATCTTCAAATTGAAATGTTTCATACTATTCAAAATTGATTGAATGTGGTCCAGTCCTTTTTTGATTGGCCAAAGCTGTCCATGGTAAAGACTACTAATCTTACTTCAATCACTGTTATTATCACATTAGAGTTTCTGCGAGATGGGAAAGTTTTTCATTTAGTTAGTCTGATTATGAGACGCGTATTCATGGTCGGAATTTATTAACAATGAAAAATTTCCAATTTGATTTATTTGACTACAATACAAGGATAAGCACTTCTTTTTGTATTTGTAGGACATCGACCCCTCAGCCAATTAGCGATCACCAACTATAAACAATTAATCTCTTAATCGCTTGATGCTACTTAAAACAAAAAATTGGTAGTAGCTACTTATCTTAAGCGTATATGTCTATCAGCATATAATAACGAACCCTGCATTGTTCAACAAATGCATAAATAAGAATGTTTTGAATATCCAGAAAAATGGTTTGGCAAACAAGATAATTTATAAAGGGTTCCCAAAATGTACCAAATTTTGACTTGATTGGTCTTTGTTTAATAAAAGAAGGGGATGTTAGAATGCCAATACTATAAGAGTGATAGCTTTTCTTCCCTCTTTTTATCGGGTTTTTCTCTTGATGCTCACAATAAATTGTTTTTTCTCTCAGGCTTGAAAATTTCATCTTTGATAATGTCATCTTTTGAGCAAAATGCTATATTAATCTCTCCAGTCTTCAAACCTCTTCATATTGTAATGATTACAATTGGTGGTACTCTTGATGTAGGTATCTTTTCGAATTCAGGTGAGGCTTTGGCTAATGGTGGTCCCGCTTCTTTGTTAATTTCTTACGTTATTGTCGCTATTGTTGTTTATTTTGTCATGTCAGCTTTGTTGGAAACAGCAGCTTACACTGAAAATAAAGATGGAATTATTGGTTATGCAAAAACTTATGTTGGCCTTTGCTTAGGCTTTTCTATTGGTTATTTGCTTTTGTTTAGGTACCTTATCGCTTCTCCTTACTTGTTATCTGAGTTTTCAACAATGCTAAGACATTACAAAGAGGAGGACACTAGTATCACTACTGTTGCTTGGTTATCTGGCTGCTTCATTATCTTCATAATGTTTTTTCTTTTTTCTACAAGAGCTTTTGCGGAAGCTGAATATATATTATCACTTTTCAAGATTGTAATCCTAATGGTGTTTTTGGGGTTAATGATTGGTTTCATGTCGTCACATAACCCAGATACTAGAACAGATTTTAGATATTGGAGAGAAAATACATTTGGAGAATATGGTGCTCAAGGCCCTTGTGGTATATTTTTTGGAATACTTTCCTCTCTTAATAATGCAACCAATGCCTTCTCTGGAATTGAATTAATTGCTATGACTTTTCCGGAAGTAATCAACTCTGGTGAGATTTCAAGAGCTATTCTTAACACATACTTTAAGACATCAGTTTTCTATATACTTCTTATCTTTTTTATGGTTACTTGTGTTAGCTCAAAGAATCCAGACTTGATTAACAATTCTAGTGTTTTTGCTTGCGATTCTTCACCGTTTTCAATTTTGTTTCACTCTTCTGACTTCGTTAGGGCATCCGCTCTCATATTCACATTTTCTGAAGCCTTTTCAGACTTGTATTTTTCTTCGAGATTGTTGTTTTACTTATCGATTAATGGTTTTGCGCCAGCGATATTCTCTAAAACAAGTAAATTTGACACTCCTATTTGTGCGTTAATGGTAAGCTTTCTCTTTCTACCTTTAGCTTATATGGATATCTCTGAGACTTCCCGAATTATTTTTAATCTCATTGAATCTACTGTTTCAATTATCAAATTCTTTTCGTGGAGCACAATTATTGTTACCCATTTATTTTTTTGTAAAGGTGCTCAAGGATAAACATCAAGATAGATTTTGCCTTCTTATCAAATCACCAACTCAACCTTGTTCGGATTTAGTCATCTTTGTCGTAACTTGTTTTCTTATCTTGATTTCAAGTTTCTCGGTTTTTTTGTTTGGCAAATTTGATTATACTGGTTTTATTACAGGATATGTTGCTATTCCAGTTTTTTTGTTACTCATGTTTTTCTATAAGATCACTACGAAATCAAAAAGAGTTAAACGAGATGAAGTTGAGTTATCTGAACCAAAGTCAGCTTTTACTCCTCAATCTTTTTTCAGGAAAATCTATTATAAATATATTAGCTGGGTGTTTTAATTAGAATGAGGCTTATTTCCAACTTATATTACTTTGTGGCCGACTTTTTTTGTTCTTGGCTATTATTCAATTGAATTTTCACGACAGTTTTTCTGAGTTTTTATCTTTGAGCTGCTCTATTTTGGCTCATAAATGGTTTGTCTTCAATTCTTTTCTGAAGTCGGATTTAAATATGTAGAAGTGATGTATGGATTGGCCATGAAATATCTAACAATACATTGTGGTGCTTCCAAAATTTTCCCAAGTACTACCCACAGCAATTTTCAATACAGAGAATTATAACATGTATTCTAAAACCGAAAATTGTATTATCAATTGCTATTATCTGTTCAGCCATTTTCAACTATCAAATTCTTCATTAAAATATTTTTATTTTCTATTGTGTTCTAATTAATTTAACTCAAGCACAAAACCATCAAAACGAATAAGTAGTGCTTGGTTCAACTGGAAACGATTTGAACTTAATCAACAGAAAATTAGCTTGAATATTGTCTTGTTATTTCTACTCTAGAAATTTACAGATATCAGGTTTTCATGTGTTTTGGACTCTGAATGATACACAGCGTTGCAAACCGGATTTAAAACGAATCTTTAGTTAGAAGTATGTGTTGTAGAACAATTCTATCACCAATGAAAAACAAATATCAAGCAGAAATAATAAATTGAAAAAATGACATTGAGAAAAGAAATCTCCATCATATTAAATGTACAATTTGTCACTTTGTAAACTTCGGAAACTGCTATTTAAGTTTGGAAGAATATAATGCTCTTCTGCATTTACATTTCAAACCAAGACATTCTGCAATAGGAAAATATTTTAACACTTTCAAAAATGATTTTATTGGTAAAACTAGTCAATAGTTTTCTTTCTAGTTTTCCTCAGAATAAAGAATTTAAGATTTGGTTATTGCAACTTTAACAGTGGTAGAACTTCAATTGCTTATTTATTTTACTTGAAACTGAAGATACAATTTCAGAACGAATTATTTGATACTTTTCAAATCAATAAACATGCTACCGGTCATAGGTAACTGCTTTTTTGACTGTAAAGTTTGTTCAACAATAAATATAAATGAAAAGATACCAAGTGATAAAAATATTGAAATAATTAAAACTCACAAATTGTTTAAATTCTTGTTAGCGAATTATCAACCAATTTCAAATATTATAACCATTGATTAAACTAACCAATTCACAACTGATAGTCTGACAATACTTTCTAACTGACCAAAATGCCTTCTCATTTTTCAAACTTCAGACACTTGAATATTAAATAGCCACCAATAATTTTAATACACAGAATGTTATTACTGTTTCAAATATAGAGAAAATAGAAATAAAAAAAATAAAGTGTGTGAGTTTAAGAAAACCTTATAAAAAATTAATAACTAAGTAAAACAGAATTTGACATTCAAGTATTTCTTTCTCACCAAAATATAATTTGCTCAAATTGTTTTTAACAAATTGTTTCTCAATTTTTGTTATTTGAATAAAAGATGAATATAATTCGTTGAACTTCCCTCAGCAGGATGAACTTTCTGCTTTATTGATTTGAAGTGCGAGGAAATTCTAATTTTTTTAAATTTATTAACCATTACTAATTTTGAATCATATGGATAAAATTATCAGATAAATTTAAATACCTTAAATTTGTTGGTAACCAAAATCTGTGGGTGTATTGAATTTATTGTCTGATAAACCAAGCTAGTTCAAGTCTATTAATAAAAAATTTCAGATTTTATCATTCATGTTATATTAAATGTTTAGAAATCTCAAAAAAATCAGTTTGGATAACCTTCTATTTTTATTCTCAGTGGTTCATCAGCCTATTGAAAACTTTTCAATTACCATTCACAAAATTCTTTTTTTGGCAGGCCTTGGACGTACTCAATAATTGGTTGTTGTTCAAAGTAAAGTCATTATTCTCGAGTTAATTATTGATGAAACAAATCAAGTTAGATTACACTGGATAAAATTAAAATAATAGTTTGATATCTTTCTCAAAAACTATTCCGGCTTTCCTAATTTAATGTGTTTGAGATACGTAAATCTATTTGGCTGGGTTGATTGATACTCCAGCTGCAATTAATCTAAGAACTTTGATTATCGTTTCTAATTGAATAGATGTTTTAAAATGTATCACTAGTACCACGTTAAAATCTAAATCTATAGGGAAATAAAATAAATCAGATGAACAATATATCAATG
>JAKTTS010000200.1:0-25896 GCA_030560485.1 Ascoidea tarda (nom. inval.) | reverse complement strand
GTGCTGGGTCGAGCTGCTCCACCCGGACGGAGCACGCGTGCGACCGTGGGCAGACGTGGGCAGAGGCATAACGGCAACGGTTCCGTGCTGGTGGGCCGGTCTGGAACCGCACGGCCGATGCGCGCTGATCTTTGCTTTGATGCTGTGCCCAAACAGGAAGGAGCGAGTGGCCCATGTTCACGCGCACAGGGTAACGTCCCCTCGTAAACACTGTCCACTGCTGCACTCGCTGAACATGCCCCATATGGATTATCAGTGATGTGTATTAAGATGCTACAGCCAGCTGTCCGTCGTGCAAATGAGGACCCAGCTCTTATCTGAACGACAATACCTCCGAAACAAACTTCTCAAACGGAATCACGCCGATTCCCGATCCCTCGGAATCGTACTTCTTGAATGAATTTGTGCATTTTAGCAACCATATCAAGCTCTCGACATATAAATCAAACTTCATCTCAAATGCCGACGAGCTGTTGTTATTCGAAAACCTCCGAAATATATATAGTGAAGTATCAATCGATAGCCTATATCCAAAGCTCTTCAACGTCTCTTGGTACTCGCTGAATGTTATTGTATTGCTTTTGTCTTTATCGTAAATCTGAAACACCTTTCTCCAATGTGTTATATAATTCCACAAATTATAAAACTCTTTAAAGTCTATATCCCCGGACCCGTCTTTATCAAATAGTTTAATCATAAGGCTAATGGTCGAGATCTCAAATTTGGAATAGTCAGTATTGTACAACGCTCTGCTTAATTCCTTTTCTGTCAATTTCCCACTCTTATTAACATCAACTGTATCAAACAATTTCTTCAATTGGATCTCCAATTTTTCAACATCCGATGTCTTTTGGACCATTAATGGTCTTTCTCTTTGCTGTTTAATTTCTTCTTCTATCGATCGAATAGGAATCAAATTTTCAACACTGTTCCTTGAATACACTTGGTTTCCCAAGTTGTTGGCTGGCGAAGATCTCCTTTTAAACTTGTTCCCATTTTCCTCATTATTCACAAAATTATCATTATTAGTATTAACATTAGGGTTGTGGTTGACATCAACAATAGGATTATTATTAATGTTGCTATTAGGGCCAATAGCACTATTAGCACCAATAGCGCTATTGTTATTACTAATATAAGGGTTTGATAACTGATTGCTTAAATTCGGATTGAAATTCAAATTTAAATTTAAATCACTGTTCGTAAGATTATTCCTT
The DNA here is from genome assembly GCA_030560485.1 of Ascoidea tarda (nom. inval.). Classification (NCBI taxonomy): domain Eukaryota; kingdom Fungi; phylum Ascomycota; class Saccharomycetes; order Ascoideales; family Ascoideaceae; genus Ascoidea; species Ascoidea tarda (nom. inval.). The sequence continues at coordinate 24,679 of JAKTTS010000200.1, read as the reverse complement.
TTAGGTGATATCACTTGCGGAATATTGTTGTTATTACTATTGTTATTATTATAATTATAATTATTACTATTATCACCACTATTATTATTATAACTATTATCATTGCCGTCCAAATTCAAAATTTGAAACTGCTCAATGTTCATATCCATATTCATATTCATATTTGCATTTGTATTTCCAGCCCCATTTCCACTCGCATTCACATTTCTATCATACTCATTTCCAAACCCAGTATATGAGTTTTGTCGTTGTTGAATAGGATACGTTTGTTGTGCTGGTAATGGCGCATTAAAAGGAACAGATCCGGTCTGATTCGAGTAATTGTTTCTACTTGAAATCGACTGCATTGGATACGTTTGCTGTCGTTGAATAGTTTGTGGTACCTGTGGTTGTGGTTCTCTTTGATAATTCATTGGATTGGGAACGACATTGGGAACACCATTAGGAACACTGGGATTGGCGTATGTCGCTTGACTAGCAATTGGCTGTGGAGCTGAACTGCTGTATATTACTGGATTGTGAGTAGGAGGAATAGGAAAATGATTCGGTCTGTTTTGAGAATACGTGTTTTGAGAAGGTATTGGCTGTTGTGTTTGTGTCTGCTGGGCCTTGAAATAAAAACTCTCTTTACCTATGGGTCCTACTTGTTGCCTTTGATAAGAAAACTGCCCACCATGATACGTCTTCTGTTGCGGAATCTTTTGCATATGGCTGTTCCCTTGGAACTGAGTCTGCTGCTGCTCCAATCTCTGCCAGCTTTGGCCTGCTCCCTGTCCCTTTGGGTTGTTCGTTGAGCTGGAAGGTGGTGGTTTTCGTTTTTTGGCTCCAATAACTTGAGCTGGAGTAGGAAATTTCTGGAAACATTCAAGTCCATCTAGTTGTTAGCATTGTTTTTGCAAATATACAAAAATTACATCCTTCTTACTTACCACTAAATCATCGGTCATTCTGCTTAATCACCTAGCTTAGATAGTAAGGAAAACAAGGTGATGGTGAATAAAGTAAAAATAGCATTCATCTTTCAGCAGAAAGTTGACCGTTTTACAAATTACGTTTTTGAGCCTGCCCCCTAACTTGGAAGTGATCACCCGAAGGGGAAATACTGGCTGAAACGTACAGCTACAGAGTTGGAGCTACACTGGAGCAAAAGAGAGGATATATTAGAAAAGTAAAGTACAACAAGTATTAACAAAACAATAAGCCAAAGGAGCATCTAAGCTGGAGCTGGAGCGAACAAAAAAAAAACGAAAACAGGGATTACAGTGTGCATGGTGTCTGGTAGCAGTGTTAGGATTGAAACAACGATTCAATTTCCATTGTGGTTGTGGTGATGCTCGTTGTGAGAATAATTTGCTTCTCGAAGCATTTGCATAATATTGGCTTCAGAATCAAGAACATCATTGCTGTTCTGAAAGGCTTGAAGCACGTCGTTGATCTCTGCAGTTTTGTTGCCCAAATCATTGTCATGATCTACCAACTTACTATCGATTCGGCTATTGATTTGGCTTTCGATTTGGTTTTCGATTTGGTTTTCGATTTCCAAGAGCATCCTTTTTCCTTCTAGTTTTCTTTCATCGTCAGTATCATCATCGAGCGATAAAACATCTATTCCTTTGTTTTTGGATTCCATGTTCATTTCTTGCAGCACGTCTTTATTTTCAATTTGGTTTTCTTTGTCTGATGTGCTGTTATTGTGAGCGTTGCCATTAGTAATATCATTGTTGTTAATACGATGGCTTTCGTTTTCGATTTTATTGTGACTGTGGTTGTGATTGTGATTATGGTTATAGTTATGGTTATGGTTATGATTGTTGTTTTCATATTTTATGTCAGTTAATTTATCTAGTTCATTTTGGATATCTATTTCCATGTCAATATTAATCTCATCTTCATTTTTCTTGTTTTTTCCGTTATTTTCCAGATTCGATTGATTTTTCTGAGATTGATGTTTATCATTTTCATCTTTTTTGTTTTCAGATTTATAAGTTCCATTTCCGTTTCCATTTCCATTTGCGTTTCCATTTGCGTTTGCATTTGCATTTGCATTTTTTATTTCAATTTGATTAGTATTTTCGATTTGATTTTTATTTAAATTATTTAAATTATTTTTCATGTCAACATCAGTGTCGCTATTATTTGAGCTATTGTTTTTATCGTTTTTATCATTTTTCTTATTTTTGGTTAATGGTTTAGTGAAATCGCTTTGATTTTGTTTCAAAATTTCATCATCAATAGAATCAACAGGAACCGAATTTGAAGGAGAGTTGGGATTATCATCAAAATCGGTTTTCTGCTGTTTTTGTTGTTGTTGTTTTGAGAGATGGAGGGGATGAGGATGAGGAGGGGCAGCAGCAGCAGCAGGTATTGGATATGGATAGTTGTAATATCTTGGAAGTTGACCTAAATAAAGTTGAGGTAGATTTGAGTTTGGACTGCCGTTTTCATTAATTGAGTAGTTGATTGGAGCGCCATTAATAGAGGGAGAGTTAATGTTGATTTGGTTGATTTGGTTGTTGATTTGATTTTGGTTATTTTGATTATTGAAATCTTGGCTATCAATATTTTGGATTGATTGTGGAGCGCCTTCCAATGGGTTGAAGTAGCTATATGGATTTATCATGTATGGATGAGGAAGAGGATAAGGAGATAAAAATTGGCTTGAGGGTGTCATTGGAGAACTTGAATAATGAGGAGGGAAGTTGGAGGTTACTATTTGAGGCAATTCGATTGGTTTCAAAGAGGACGAAATATCAGATAGAACTTTTAGTTTGTTTTGGTTGTCATTATCATTGTTATTAGTATTATTGGTATTACTGTTGTTGTTATTAGAGTTGTTAATGTTACTGTTGGCATTGTTATCGTCGTTAGTACTGTTTGAGGTGATACTAACGATAGCGGTGATAGAGTTGATATTGTCACTATTTTCATCATCAGTTCTGGAGTCCTTGATCAGTTTTCTTTTTGCGGCAGGAACTTTTCTAACACGAATTCTTGAGCCCAAGTTTTTGAGTTTTTGTGTCAAGGATGGAGAGGGTTGTAAGCCAGGAAAATCTTTGGCATTATAGCAAACAATTTCGTCACTTTGAATTGAGCCTCTGAAGAATAGTTTTGGAGAATTTAGGAAATTTGAGTTTAGACTTGAGTTTGAACTTGAACTTGAAGCTGAAGCTGAACTTGGATCTGGAGATAAAAATGAGGTGGAACTTGAATGAGTTAATGGAAATTCGTATAGTTTAAAGACTAAGCGGTACCTGCCTTCAAGTCTAATCGATAAATCGTTGAAAACAAAAAAGGCTTTTAAAACTTCAGGATCCAAGTTGGGATTTCTATAGTTGTTGATGTGATTGGGACTTAAAATATTAGCGGAAACAAACGAAGTGCCGAATAGAACATTATGCCTTTTTTTTTCTTTGAGATTTGTTCTTCTTCTTTTTCTTTTTTTTTCGTCGTCTTCGTCGTCAGAATCCTCGACATGTTGAATAGAAGCAGTGCAGATCAAAAAATTGAATGAGTGGTCAACGATGTTCTCACCATTGTGCTCTAGAGAAACCGCTAAAATCGGAAAGGGATCAATTGATCGTCTCCCAGAAACTATAAATGCAAAAGTTGGTTAGAAACATCAGAGAAAAAGAAAGAACCAGTGAAAGAAAAAGAAAAGCCCAAAACAGGAAAAAAACAAGCAGAAAGAGAGAGAACGAAGATGCAAAGCGTTGTGTCTGACGCTAGTGGTGAAAGAGGAGGAACATACATTGTCTGGTGGTTCCCGAGGCCCTTGCCTGCTTTGGCTGCTGGATAATGGTGAGCTTGTAGTTGGCCTCAGCTGTCTTGATGGCAGAAACAGGAAGAGGGTTGATATGGTACTTGGTGAGCTTTGCCATTGTGAGTTGTTAGCGAGAGGGAAGAGAAGCAGAACAGATGGAGTTGAAGCACAGCTTTCAGTGCTAGCAAAAAACCATTACACGGGATGGCACCAACACAAGGGAACCAGGCTCCCATTTACGCGTGCTCCCGTTTACGCGTCTGCACGGCGCTCGAATCACAACAGCTCAAAAGGAGGGGGCCGGGGCCAGAGGTCTGGCTAGAGGGCGGTGGTGCCCATGCGAAGGGTCTGCACCACCTTCTGGAGGAGCTGCTGCACGAGCTGGCGCACGCTTGCGGTTTTGACGCGCTTGCCAACGAGACGGTAGAGAGGATACACCGACACCAACAACACCAAGTAGCCTGCCATCTGCAACTTGGACCTGATTTTGAAGAACTCGCAGAGCCTGTCCAACAACATGCCCCATTTCAGCTTCACCCTCCCACTGTTCTCGTCGTTCGAGCTCACGATTTGCAACTCACTGGCCACACTGCCAGTTTTGGCGCCTGGCTTTGGCGACGGGAGGTGCTTTTCGTTTATCACAATATGGGGATGCTTTGATTGGAACTTTTTGTAGATTAGTTCTTTTTTCTTTCTGACAAGTTCTTCCTGGTTGATTTTTCCACTTGCTTTGCTGGATTTGGAGCTTGCCTTTGAGCTAGAATTGCCAGCATCTCTAGTTTTAGCATTTTCATTTGCACCAACTTTTCCAGTTCCCCTTTCTCTTTCTCTTTCTCTTTCTTTTTCTTTTCCAGTTTTGTTATTACTGTCGCTATTGTAATGCGTACTGTTTCTTCTACCTTTGCTTTTATTCTTTTCATTTGCTTGATTTTCAAACTTTTGTTTATTCTTTTGAATTACCTCAAACCATTTTTCATAATTGTCTTTTAGCAATACGTTATCATCGATTATTCTTTTGCTCTCGCTAACTAATTTTAATTTGACTAGTATATTGCAAAGGTAAATCTCCAATAAATTATTTATACCAATAAATTTATCGTTTAAATTTTCAATCAATTGATTGTTATTGTTATTGTTGCTATTAATTTCTGATTCAATCATTTTAAATTTTTTAAAATCAATCAATAGTAAATATGACTCAATTTGAATCTTTAATGAATTTAAATCAAATATTTCAAATTTGTTCTCAATGAAAACTATTAAAAAGATTAATTGCGGATTTATATCAGAAATCCCATCGTTTTTAATATATTTCAAAAAATAATTTTGTAACAATTTGGTCTTATTAAATAGCCTATCATCATTCTTCTTTTCCTTAATTGACAAATGATTAATATTATTAATATTCAAAAAAAACAACCCAACCTTAACTAAAAAAAAATTGCTTTTAAACTTGGAATTTATCTTCATAAAACTATCCTTATCAAACAACTTATTCTGGGTCGATATATCAATTAAGTTGAAATACAATGTAAATATCTTTATCACCAAATTTTTAATTTCAACATTATTAAAAAAATTTAAAATCAACAACGTCTTATTATCATTACCGCCATTCTCATTCTCATTCTCATTACCACCACTCTTACCATACTCATCTTTCAATATCTCCTCAAATTCTAAAATAGTACTAACCAAATTATCCATTGTCTCAAAACTTTGTAAAAATTTCTTATTCAAAAACAAATCTAACGAAGATTTGTAATTCAAATTCAAATCATTCTTAAATGAGTTCAAATATGTGTCATAACCATTGCTTTTCTTGGGAGATGGAAGGTCAATAATACTCAAATCAGCTATCGAGTTTCCATTAATAATCGATTCTGAAAGCACTGGCAATAAACTATCCCCGATTTTCTTATTTTCTTCATCTTGAGAGACATCACCTACTTCATTCACAATTTCCTTATCAACACCTGTATCAGCTGGATTTCGACCATCAAGTTGAACCGAATCCTTTAAAATTTGATCATTCATTTTTTCCACTTTTTCCACTTTTTCTTCTTCTTTCGATTCGTTCTCACTATCATTGTCTCCATCATCATTAGCGGAAATTTCGTCTGAGTCTTCATCTTTGGTATCCAGAATTTGATCACCAACATCAGTGAAATTAGACCCGCTGGGCCTATCAATCTCACCAAAAGACAGAGCAGAGTTTTCTGATTTGTTCTTGCCACCATCACCAGAAGAGACCTCGTTGTCAGGTTTCTGAAGCACATTGCTCTCGGTGGGATCGATCACCGAGTACGAAGTAGACAAGCTCAAATCCTTGCCAGGAGCAAGAGCTGGAAGAGAGCTGGAAGTGGTCTGGGGACTGTTGTGCTGCGACATTCTGGTATACGTGCTTGCTGTGAATTAGTCAACACCAAGTGGTACGAAGAGACAATCAATCAGAAGAAGGACTGCTGTGCAATATATACCTGTGTTTGCTCAGCTCTTATTCCCCTTCTGATCCAGCACCACTTCTACGGTAGAAATATCAGAAAACAGACAAAAAAACCGCAAGCCCAAAAAGTGAAATTTCCACAACACTCCACTGGAGAATTCTTCTGCAGCTTCTGCCACCAGATTCTGCCACCATCTTCTGTTGCAAAATGGATTCTGATGCTGCTGCTGATTCTCCCTCAGACAACAAGGTCCGTCGCTCTGTTACTCCTGACCTTCCATCAACCAACGAAGAGCCTGTCTACGACGACATCCGCAGCCCTGACAACCAAGACGACGACGACGATTTGTTTGGGGACGATGATAACGATAACAACAACGAGCATCGTGATGACATAGATGCTCACAACCACTCTGGAAATGACCCCATTGATGACGATAACGAGGACTACATCGACGAAGATCAACAGGAGGACCCCGATTTAAAACAAGAAAACATTGAAATAGCAAGACATCCAGCTTCTCATATTCCTTCCAAAAATGAAAACTATTTAATTCAATTACCCAATTTTCTATCTATCGATCCCAAACAATTTGAGCGTGATAAAGTATTGAAAAAACTTGAAAGAGAGGCCTCTAACGACAATGGAATGATGAACAAATTAATTGCCAACAATACAATAAGATGGAGATATGTTCAGGATTCTGGTTCATTGAAAAAACAGTCAAATGCCCATTTTATTGAATGGGATGATGGTTCACTATCGTTAAAAATAGGTTCAGAGTTTTTCGATGTTATAACTAGTGATTTGAATGATAATTTTTTGGTTGTTCGTCACTGGGATACAATGTTTTTACAAACCAACTCAATTTTCACTAAAATAATGAAGTTCACCCCCTCTTCTGTTTCTTCGTTGACTCACAGGAAATTGGCCTTATTTAACAAAAGAAAAAATGTTGGTCGAAAGGCTCTTGCGGAAGAAATTGATATCGAAGAGGATCCTCTTAAAGAAATAAGAGAATTGGAAGAACAAGAAGCCATCAACGATAAAAAATTAAGAAGAGAGAAATTGAAAAAACTTCAGCAAGAAGAAAGAGAACTCAATGTTTTGTCGTACAATGCAAGATCTTCAAAAATGGATGATTATAATGGCGAAAATGATTTATATGATGAAACAATGAATTATAAAGATATAAATGAATATGATGACGAAGATGATGATGATTTTGTGGCCAATGATGAAGAAGAAATCGAACAGTACGATGAAGGTTCTGACGACGATTTAGAAAAAGCTGAAAGATTACGTAGAATAAAAGAGAGTGGTACTGATTTATATTCTAAACGTCCCAATGATAGTAGAAATGAGACTGGTTACGATGAAAGAAAAAATCGTAAGAAAAGAAGAGTTATTGATTCTGAAAGTGAAGATGATTATTAGCCTTATAATAAATTAATTATTTAATTTTATATGTATATTAGAAAGGGAAAAATAAGGGCGATGCTTTTATGGACTTGATAATAAAATTATGATAATGTTATAACTATCTTTTAAAACAAATGCATTTCATTCATGTTCTATATAACAATGAAATATAAAAATATAATTGAAATCAATAAAAAAGAAATTATCAGTATAACATGTAAAATGGAATGAAATCAAAACAAATGAAAAAAAAAGGGGAATTTCCTCAATAATTGTTGCAAAAAATAAAAATAATAGCATGAAAAAAAAAGATATCTAGCTAAAAATCTCAAACCATAATCCAAGAAAGAATAAAGAAAGAAAAGAAAGAAAAAAAATACAATAGAAAACAAAAAAGCAAACAAAAGAAAAAAGAAAGATATATGTATAAGGAAATTATTGGAATTAAAACATGAATTAAAAATGAATATCAGCGCCCATGAGGAATGAAACTATAAGGTAAATATTTAAGAAACTAATAATAACCCATGTTGCAAAAGAAATAATAACGGTAAAAGTAGAATTGGAGAAATCAACATATTTTTTACCATTAGAACCAATGAAATATCTTTCATTAAGAGAAGAATTTTTTGAAATCTTTGAAGTTTTGCTTACAACCGGAGATAGATGATTATTATCACTTGTTGAGCAATAGTTATTGGAAAGTTGATTTGAAGAAACCAAGGGAGTTGTATCATCAGAGTTTGATTTGTCAAAAGGTGTGTGAATTATAATATCGGAGATAACGTCTTCATCAAGGTCTGTAACCTCTACCTTCATAATATCTTTATTGCAAGTAAAGTAAATCAAAGGAGCGGAACAAAAGGGTAAAATTAGAGATAAAACAACTTGAGAACCATTTAAAATCGAACTAATACCCTTTCTGCCCATAATGGAGGTTATGATAAGACATGGGATAATAGCGATTAATCTTGTTATAATTCTTCTAACCCAAGGTTTGAAGGACCAATTAATAAAGCCCTCAGAAACGATTTGACCAGCCATAGTGCAGATGATTCCAGCGCTTTGACCAGAAAAAAGCATAGCTAAAGCAAAGATCAAACCAGCAGCAGGAGAGATATAGGAGGATAGCATTTCATAAATTGATAGCAAATCAGCATCATCGGCGTCAGGAGTACCAAAAAGAGTAGAGCCAGCGACAATTAGGATAGCAGAATTGACAAAAGTAGCGACTAAGAATAAGGAGATTATCAATTCCCAGTAGGAGTAAAGAAGACAATCATCGATAGCAGCCAAGGATGGTTTGTATCTTTGATCGATGGATTGTTCATAACGGTCTTTATTATGCGAGTTCTTTGGACTTGATAAATCGTGAGATGATACGTTTTGGTGTTTTAAGTCATAGTTTAATAATCTTGGTTGAACCAAAGCTGAGCCGAGGTATAAAGAATGGGGCATGACAGTTGCACCCAAGATACCCAATGATAGATAAAGGGCTTTTTGTTCAGTGAAGATTTCTTTTGAGGGCAAGAAGCCAATGAAAACATCCAATTTGTTTGGAATTGAGATTTTAGTTAATTCAAGAACAAAGCAAAAGCAGGTTAGAGCTACCAAGATTGAGATTGCAATCTCAAAGACTCTGACTTGTTTCATCGTTCCACCAGGTTTATAAAAAAATAGAATGATAAGGACATCAAGAATAGTTAAGAGAACACCATAGAATAGTGGGATACCAAATAGAATCTCCAAGGATATAGCAGTACCAACGACTTCTGCTAAATCAGTTGCGATGATTGCAAATTCGGCCAAGATATAAATAGAGATATTCAACCATGCAGGCAAATTTTTATGACAGTTTTCAGCCAAATCAAGACCAGTCACTGAGCTTAACTTAACACAGAGACACTGTAAGATGATGGCAAAGATATTTGAAATGAAAATGGCAAACAATAGTTTGTAGGCATAGTTTGAACCAGCGGATACCGAAGTTGAGTAGTTACCTGGATCCATATAGGCAACGGAGACCATAATACCAGGACCGACAAATTTCATATATTTTATAAATATTTTGACATAGGTGTTGTTTAAAATCCTTTTTAAGCAAGGAAAAGAGAAGAGACTGTTCTTGGTTATATTGACATTATCAGTTGAAGAGTTTGATTGTGACATGTTTGATAGTTAAAATTTGATCTAATTAGTAATATGGTATAATGGATGTAAAACGAAATGAAGAAATTTTGATTATAAGTAATCCAAATTCAAATTATAGGAACTTAATGAGGAAGAAAGAAAAAAAAAAATAAAGAAGAGGAGAAGGAGAAGAAGAAGAAAGAAGAAAGAAGAAATGAAAGAATTATAGGATATTAAATATAAAAGACAAGAGAATATTGGGAACTGGTTTATATTAAGTGATATGACTTTTCTTTGACAATTTAGTTGATGCTGAATACGAATATGAGGAAATAGAAAATAGGTGTTAATAAAAGGCAACAAAACGTAATAAACTTAACAAAAAATTGAAACACAGTTTTATGAACCAAAATTAGGACTTAATCAGCTTTAAAATAAGTTGGGAATTATAAAAATTAATTCAAGTAGTTGAAATTTGATTTTAGAGGTGACGAATTTGCTATTGGCTATTACTAAAGGCATAGAGCATTTATTTCCGAGAGTAAATCTAATCTTGATAATCTAAAATAATAAATAAATTCTTTTAACGATTTCTGAAACGTATAATAAACTTATAACGAGCTTATGATAAATAGTAACTGTTATTAACAAGTAAGAAAAGTTAGAAGTAAAGAAAAAGAAAAGCAAATTAAAAGACAAATTAAAAGAATTCGCAAAATTCAGAGGACTATCTCTATATATGTCAGTGTAGTTAACTGGGAAGAGGCTGTTGTCACACAAACAGGGCCAGACAAGAGAATAGAGCAGAAGCAGTGTGCAGACGCAACACAGAGAAAGCCTTATCTCCGAGAATGTTTTGCCCGAAGAGGGCACCACCTGCCATTGGAGCTGCACTGCTGCGGTTTCTCCCGTTTGTGAAAACTGGCTAGTACACGTGCCCGGAGAGAGACCCAGTAATATATTCTGTTACAGCAATCGGTGTTAGTCAGCGGTAGACGCGTGCTGAGTAAGCTAGGGGCATGTTAGGGGATAAATGCAGAGGATTTACAGCTACTGATCCAATTGATAAAAGATCACAACGTGGATCTCGACAGATGCGATGTGAGCGAGGAGGAAAATGCCAGGAGGAAAACGCCAGAGGAAAACGCCAGAGAACAGTGAGCACTGAGAGCACTGCTTTATTGGCCAGGCCAGAGGTGCCTTCACAGGAGCAGCACTCGCTCGACCTTTGCCCCATCGCGATAAGAGAATACCCTCTGCTACAGCCAGGCTCTGTTCATTTCTCACTGGCCCACAAGAGACTTCCAACATGGCCCACTGTTCTTTCCTATGGACTGGCTATGGTCTATACTAGACTGCGGTTTAGGCCTTTTGAATTTTGTTTTTCTAACTGAGTATTAACCGAGTGTTAGGCTTTCGCCAGACAAACTTAATGTTCACTTTCAAAATACAAACCCTCGCTGCGGCTATCCATGAATAACGACCCAGATGGAAGTTAATCTCTGATCTGAATATTTCCTTGAGAGGCTAACCACACCAATTTAGTTCACGTAGACCAGTTTATAGATGTTGGCAAGAAATCATAAGCTTCCCATGTAGCATCTCTAGCATAAACAATTTCAAAACCAGATATATTGAGAGTTCCAACGTCCCTTCTATGTGAGAGCAAGCAGTCAGTTCAACATAAAAGACCCCAACTCTAACTGCCCGCCGCCATCTTTCGATCTGTTGCAATATTATATCATACATTCCGCTTTGAGCAGCCGACCATTACTCAAGTCTGATGAGCTGCCTCTTTGGGAAAAGCCAAGTATTTCACGTGACTTATACATATTTGCCCTTTTGGGCCGTGTCTTTTCGAAGAATCAACCACTTGTTTTATTGGTGATTGTGGTTTAAAATCACATTGATGATGTTTGCCAGGTCAATAAAGCCCTATTGTTTGAAGCTTCAGTCATTCAGAGGTAAATGCTTCTACTCGCTTTCTACTTCTCCCTCGAAGTCATCTATTCAAACCATATCCTTTGGCTCTAACGATTTTGCAATTCCAAACAATAGCACAGTGTTTTCGTTGATTCAGCCAACTGGCAAATTGCACTTGGGTAATTATCTAGGCGCAATAAATGTCTGGAAAAGTATCTCGGATTCGGTATCAACCTCTCAAAATACTCAAAATGATAATTCCAATACAAAAATCTTATTTGGAACCGCAGATTTACATGCTATAACTATTCCTAAACCCACAAGCGAGTTAAGAAATTATAGATTGGAAACTATTGCAAGCTTACTAGCTTCCGGTTTGGACCCAAATAAATCTATTATTTTCCACCAAAGCCAGATTCCTGAACATACTGAATTAACTTGGATTCTATCTTGTATAACCGGTATGGGCTATTTGAATAGAATGACTCAATGGAAGAGCAAATCAAATCTCAAATCTGATACAAATTCAATCGATGCCATCATGTCTGTTAATTCTGGTCTACTATTTTATCCTGTTTTAATGGCTGCTGATATCCTACTATACCATTCAACTCATGTCCCTGTTGGCGACGATCAATCTCAACATCTAGAATTAACAAGGCACTTGGCTGAAAAATTTAATTCAACTTATAGTTCTCCAAATTTTTTCAAAGAACCAAAAACTCTATTTGCTCCAACCAAAAAAATCTTATCTTTAAGAGACCCATTGAAGAAAATGTCTAAATCAGATCCTGACCCATTTTCCTGTATATACATAACCGATGACCCAAAAGTCATTTCAAAAAAAATTAGAAAAGCTGTTACTGATTCTATTCAAGACCGCTTTTATTTTGATCCCGTTGAAAGGCCTGGTGTATCAAACCTCATCAATATTATCTCCGGTATTCAAAAAAAATCAATACATCATGTAGAAAAAGATCTACTTTCTTCAAATGTTAATGACCATAAATCCTTCAAAGATTATGCTACTGAGGTTATTATAAATGAACTAGCTCAACCAAAAAAAATCTTTGAACAACTTATGAACGATAAACCATATTTAGATCAAATAATTAATCAAGGCAATGAAAAAGCCAGAGCAATAGCTTCAAAAAATATGCTGAATATTAAAAAATGTATTGGATTAGATTAAATTTTTTTTTTTTTTTTTGTAAATTGATGTTTACCAAAACAAGACATTTTTTTTTTTTTATCTTTTATTTTGCATATTATACTACCTTTTAAAAAAATAACCCCCCTTTTTTTTTTTTTTTTTTCACAAAAGGAAAATAAAATGTGTATTTTAAACTGGTTATATTGATTGATTTTTTTTTTTTCAGTTGTTTTCATTTATTGAAAAATATTTAACCTCTAATAATTTAACTAAAATATGATCTTCGAAATCAGAATTTTTTTGATGATTCAATGTTTAATCTCGAAAAGTTTATTTGCAAATCCAATTTCAATATTACCTGAATCTGAACAAGTAAATGGAACTATTCAAAATAATGAAAATAATGAAATTCAAAATAATGAATTGAACTTCACAACAATTGAATCCAGCGTAATTAATTATTTTATTAGTCAAGAAATTCAAAGTAATTCAACAGACTTAATCCAATTTATTAGCTCAAATAACAATAATTCAAAAAATTTAATTAAAACTCAACTAGATACCGGTCCGGTTACAACAGAAGATTTTTTAAAAAATTTAGCAACATTGTCAGCTTTTTTTGCTACAACATTCACTTCAACCCATATTGCAATTGACAAATGTGTAAAGGCATCAATACAGTTAACACTAACAGCCGGATTATATTCACACTCAATTTATGGTTGCGGATTGGCTTCATTAGCGACTGGCTGTTTATTTCCCGGATTATTAATTAATTCATATTATTTTATGGGAAAAACAAGAAGATATTATAACGATTATAATAATCCAAACTATGATGATAATGATGATTATATTAGTTATTATGATGATGACGATGATGACGATAATTATTCCTTTAAACGATTAAATATGAATCGCTTATTTTTACAACTTGATCATCAGCTTGGTACTAATTTCTCAAACTCGGTAAAGCCATCAAAACCAAAAATAAGCAATAAAGAAATAACAACAAGCTCATTTTCAATAACAGACAAATTATTTGGGGATTTCAATTGCTATTCAACAAAACAAAAGTTTCATAATGAATTTGAAGTTGAGCTTTCTGTCTCAAGAGTTAAAAATAATAAACTAGAATTTTCAACAACAATCACACCTTTAAAAGCCGAAAACAATGGGCTATCCAGATTTTTGAGAATTGCAAGCAATAAAAATAAAAAAAACAAGTCAATTACACAAGAATCGAATTGGAGCTATAGGGTCAAATTCACAATTGATAAAATAAACGATGAAAAACATACAGATCGACATATTAGTTTTAGAAAAACAGTTTCTAAAATAATTTTAGGAGCATATGAGATTCTAAAAACTGGAAATATATCCAAGGTTGGTTTATCGTATATGAAAAAGTTTAAAGATTCTGCTGGTTTTGATGTTTCTGTTGTATATGAGTTGAAGCAGGTTTCGTAGTGCTGAAAACGTTCAGATTCAGTTTTGAAGAAACGTGATTCGAACCTCGTTGAGGATGTCAAACAGATGTTTTTTTCTGATTTTATAGGTCTTAGCTTAACTTTGTTTTCTTTCCACATATTATATTAGCCATAGAGTATTTAGTTTATTGTTGAGGCAAAACTACATTTATTAATGCCATTTGTCGAGGAAATAAGTAGAGGGTCGGATCCAAATATTTACTTTTCATCTTCTATAAATCTAAAATACACTAATAGCCATCGATATAAAAAAATTTCAACTAGTAATAGTCGAAAGAGATTTAAGCCTGGCGCTTATAATCTTCAGAATTTACAGCTTCAAAATGAAAATGAAAATGAAAAAATTCTAAGTGGAATTGACAACAATAATGAAAACAAAAATGAAGAAGTGAATTATAACGAGTTTGAAAATTTAATTGAGGAAAGACAGTCAAATAAGAGACTTCAAGAATTAAATAAAGAGAATTATAACGAATCATCATTCAAGCTTGAGCTACCCAAATCCGGATTGAATATTTCATTTAAAAATTTTAATAAATCATCATATCCAAATTTCGATTTAATGTCATATTCCAATCAAGTTAAAAATCAAGATCAATATCAAGCTAAAAAAGCAAGGCAGGGGTTGACAGCAAATACAAGAAAAATCCTAAGTTCAAGAAAGACGTTGAGTAATTATATCGATGAAGAAGATAATCCCCAAATCAAAAAATTATTATTTGATGAGAAAAATTCGTCGATTTATCCCAAAAGAAATTTCTATAATTTGCCAGGTAAAAAATTGTGCTCCATTTGTGGAAGCAGTGCCATGACAAAGTGTGTGAAATGTAATTCAAGATATTGTTCGGTAAAATGTTATGATGTTCATAATGAAACCCGATGTTCTAACTATTAAGAAAATAAAATGAAACAAAATAATAAATTAAATTAAATAAATAAATAAAAGGTAGAATATAGTTATTTAGTAATTATGTCAATAAAAAAAATTTATATAATATTGATAGGAAATATTGATAGGAATGATAACAATTGAAGTCAATAATATGTCAAATATAAAGAGTCATTAAATTATAATTTTGGTTTAACAGGTTCAGCATTAACTTCAGTTAGAACTTGTTTTAATTCATCAGCAGCAAGAGTTAAGTAATAGTACATGTGTTGAACATTCAAACCGGTTGGGTTATCCTTTTTGCAAACAATGTTGATATTCAACCACTCATTGTTGATCATATAAGCCAAACCGAAACCTAAATCGTGGACTTGACTCCAGCCATAACCATTGAAATATTCAGAAGATAATTGGGAAGTTGAAAGGAACCAAGAGGAGGAGTACGAAGTCATTTGGTCTTTAAGAAATTGATGAGGTTCTTCACCTGGCAAGATGCTTTTTTTCAAACCATAAATATGACGATCACAGCCTAAACCATCAGAGGCCAATTTGATGTATGAGTTTTGAGAGTTGATTGCATCATAGAAGGCAGCAGCTTTATCTTTATTGGAGACAAAAGATTGTTTATTGCACCAAGTTTCAACGAATTTTTTGGAGGCTTCACTAACGGTTCTATTAGTTTCAGTTCTGCCCCATTTGTATTTTCTGGTTGAAGCAGATTCATATGTTGGTTTAACTTCACCAGTGTATTTGTAATAAGCTAATTGTATTAACATTTGGACAAAGGCATCAGGGGAGGATTTGAATTTTTTGATAAGAGATTTACCATAACCTGGGTATCTCCAGACTTTCAAGTCGTGGTTGCCTAGCAAGGCATCAAAACTCTTTTCAGCGGAATCAATTTGAGAAGCAATTGAGGGGGAGATGTCAAATTTTAATTCAGTTGGTTGTTGAATTAAAGAATCTTGAGGGGGATCTTGAGTTGATGGGTTGAATGGGTCGATTGCATTTTGGGAGATTTTTTTGAATTGATCACCGATATAGTTGTTCAATTGTAGGGTTGGAGTACCATCCATCTTTGAATGTTCACCCAAGAAACCGGACTGACCATTTGAGGCAACAAAGAATTGAAGAGGTTTATCGAAGAATCTGTTTCTTCCATCACCGTGCCATGCGTATCTTGATCTTTCTTCCAAGGATAAAGGAGAATAGTCATCGAGACATAGGACAAAAGAGGATCTGTGGATTTCTTCAAGGGAGTTGTTATTGACAGGAGTGTAGTTTTTCAATTCGTTGTAAGCGTCAGTCCAGGAGTCTCTATCAAGAGTGGTTAGAGAACCGATTGGTTTTTGTTTTATACCGTTGCTTTTGGAAGTTGCGTCAAAGTAAATTTGGTTCAATTGGTCTAAGATTTGCAAGTTTGATAATTTTCTGTTATTTTTGTCGTGATGGTATAATTTGTAAAAACGGTTGTTTTTAATGACAATCAAAAATTGATTTTTCAAGTCCAAAGGATCGTAAATAGCAGTGGTGTCGCTTGGTTTTTCAGGAATTCTACAATTGTTGAACATGAATTTGAAACTTGCCATGCAGAAGGCAAACTGGTTTCTGATTAATTCTGGGGGCAAGGTTTCATTGTCGACTTGTTCTTTGAAATTTATGATGGCGGAGATTAATAGCGATGCCTTTTTCAACTGGTTTTTTTCAAGGAAAGCAGGTAAAACATTTTCAGCATGAGAAAAAAAATAGGAAACATAAGGAATAACAGGGTCTCTGTAGGCTAAATAGGCATCATTATCCCACCATTCAGATAACCAGTTCTGTGTTTTTGGATCGGCTGATTTGTCTTGTAGTCTCTTTTGCAAGATTTGACCTTGGCCATTTGGTTTGATAAAGTCTTTTAGTTTTGATTCAATTGATTTGTAGTGTTCTTCAGAGGAGACCAAAGGTTTGATTGATTGCAAATACAAAGCGGCGGAATCGTTCAAAGCAGGGACAGGTAATTGTGGCATTTTGTCAAAGTAGGACAACATATCGCCCTTTTTATTGGCCAAGGAGGTGGAAAAGGCCATTTTGTTGTTGAAAGCGTTGTATTTTATGGCACTAGAACGCAAGAGAGATGAGGAGCAAGAAGAAGCAAAGCTCTTATACAAGAGCTTTGAAGAAGTAGTGCGGATGCAGTTGTGGGAAATCATGGCGAGAGATAGGCAAAGAATAGCTTGTGACGAAGAAAGAGAAAGAGAAAGGGAAAATTCAGGTGAATGTGATAAAATAGAGACGGAGTAGAGATGGAGTCGAGAGGAAATCGAAAAAACTGGAGAAAAACATTGGAAAAGCTGCCATTTTATATGGTCGTGGGCTGTTTTGTCGACAGTACCCTCCTCCCGCTGTTCTCGCTGGGCCTGGTGGGTCTTCCTCTTCGGCACAGTACTCCCGCTGGGGCACGCCGCAGCACTGGCCCAGGGTCGCTCCCACCTGGAGCACACGCAGCACAGGCTGCAGTATCCTGCTTGATGGTGCCTGTGAGTTGCGGGGCCCACCTTTTCTGCACCTCGGCCCGCACCCTCGCGTCGCGCCGTCCGGCCCAAAGGAAGCGCACGCGCTCCCTCCGCTGCTCAAAGGAAGTGCCCGCGCAGGCGGATATGAGCCGGCATTACCAGCAAATAAGCACGTGATACACGGTCTTGCCGAGGGCGCGCCGCTTGTCTGGTTTTTCCGACGCAGCTGCCACTGACAAAAGGCCCTTCACATCACCAAAGCTCCAAGTGTCATTGCTGCCATGGACCAGAGATTGTCTGCTCTTGTTGCTGCTTCTACCTTTCAAGACAGCGCTAGCAATGCTGCCAACATTTGTTGTCAGGAGAGCGACAGCGACTCTGAGGATGACTTCAACTTGTTTCAGTCTCAGGTAACCTCAATCTGCCCTACCTTGGATAACGACGCGACCTCTTTGGCCTTTCTCTACAAAAGATTCAAACATGATCCCAATAACATAGAGCATGCTACATCCTTTTATCTCCAGCACGTAATATTCAATGAGAAATACGATTCAAACAAGAAGTCTCTCGAGCAGATTGACAATGAACTAAACCACATTAATCCACCTGCTTTGCCTGCAAATCACAGAAAGAGAAAGCACTCTTCTATTGTGAGCGATCAAAACTATTTATCTCCTAACTCAAATTTAAAATCAAATACAAATACAAATACAAATTCACTTTCCCAATTAGATTCCATTTTTTCTTCTCAATTAAAGCAGACTTCTCAAGATTCTTTGCTTTCTAATAATCCCAGTATCAATAATAATTTCAATAACAATTACGCTTGGAAAAGATACATTGGTTCTTTACTAACAACTGCTTGGGCATCAAGATCTTATTACTCGAACCTATCCTACGGAACCAATTTACTAGTCATTAAATCAAGACCACCAATTATTAATTCAAAGACTAAAACCAGCAGTAACAATAAAAACAGCAGATTCAAAAAAAATAAAAAAACCTCTTTCAATTCTCCTGCTTCTGTTAAATTAGTCTTACCAAATGATTCAAATCCACTTGATCTAACCAAAACAAAAGAAATCGGTAGAATCCCCGAAACAATTTCCTCAATCATTGCTCCTCTACTAGATTTAGACATATGCTCTTTTGATGCTTATGTCACTTATAATGAAAATGTTAAATTATCAATAGGCGATTCCTTTTTCATTCAACTAGATTGTTATTTAACTTCAAATCTATTCAATTTCACTTTTAACAATTTTAATAGTCTTAATAAAAATATTCCCAATTCGAATTTAAATTCAAATTCAAATTCAAATTCAAATTCAAATTCAAATTCAAATAATCACTTTGATGATCATCTAGATGAATCGGAATCGGAATACATTTTAAAATGCCGTCAAGATTCTTTATTAAATTTATTTAAAAAACTAAATTTAAACCCTTATGATAACACAATATCCTCAATCAATCATAACCCAAAAGAAAAGAATAAAGAAGAAGATAATGAGGATGAGGATGACGACGATTTAATAATATTGGGGTCCCAGGAAATTGATCACTCAAAGGATCAATCTAAACTAACTTTAAACCAAATACAAGAATTTTACAAATCAACCCAAGCCTCTAATCTAATCAACATCCTACATCAATCTACACCCCCATCAACCTCAATGAAAATCAATCTAAGACCATATCAACAACAAGGTTTGTCTTGGATGTTGAACAGAGAAAAGGAATTCGATTTAATAAATGCTTTGTCAATTCAAAATAATCAAAACAATCAAAAAGAAATCAAAAACCCATTTCTTTTTAATCAAAATGACGAAATTTTAAACCCATTATGGAAAAAATTTAAATGGCCAAAGGATTGTTCTTGGTTAACAAAGAAAAAAAGAAAAGCAAAACAAAACCTCATTTCTTCAAATTCAATCAAATCAATTCTGAACAATAATAACAATAATGATGATGACGAATTTTATGCAAACATGTATAGCGGCGAATTTTCATTGGAAAAACAAGTCATTAAATTAGTAGTCAAAGGTGGAATACTATCCGATGAAATGGGTCTTGGAAAGACTATATCAACTTTATCTCTAATCCATTCATGTCCAATTGATTCATCTTATCATTCCAAGAGTAAAGATCGGTCAATTAAGGATAAATATGCTTATAGAACAACATTAGTCATAGTACCAATGTCACTACTCTCTCAATGGGAAAGTGAATTCAATTCAACAAATACAAATAAAGAGTACTCGTGTTTCATTTACTATGGAAATGACACTCAAAAGAATTTAACCCAATATTTATGCCACGGCGGATCAAATGAAAAAAAATTGCCGCCATTGATAATGCTAACAACTTATGGGACATTGCAAAGTGAATATTCCAGAATCCAGTCAAATATCAAAAATTACAATATAACAGAAATTCCAGGATCAGGATTGTTTTCAATCAAATTTTTCCGAATAGTCATCGATGAAGGCCATTATATTCGAAACAGGACCACACAAACAGCCAAAGCTTCATATTTATTAAATGGAACAAGAAGATGGATATTAACAGGCACGCCGATTATAAATAGATTGGATGACTTGTATTCATTGATTAAGTATCTAAACATCGAACCGTGGTCAAGGTTTTCGTATTGGAAAACATTTATAACGTTACCATTTGAAAATAAAGAGATCAAAAGAGCATTGTATGCAATTAAGACGATTTTGGAACCAATCATACTAAGAAGAACAAAAAATATGAAAAATTCTGAGGGAAATTTTTTAGTTGAATTGCCAAAGAAAAAAGTACGGATTCAAAAACTAGAATTTAATGAATTTGATAGAAAATTGTATGAATTTTTCCTAGCGCGGGCAGAAAATTCGTTCTTGGAAGGAATGAAAACTGGAAAGTTATTAAAACGATACACGACTATTTTGACCCATATTTTAAGATTAAGACAAATATGCTGCGATAAAGGCATAATTGGAGGTACAGACTCTAACGATGAAGACTTGAAAAACGTTGGAAGTAATTTGACAGGATCAGACAAGATCAACGAGATGATCAAGACCCTAGAGGAGAAATTGGGCATCAATCCAAACGGGAGAGATTCTAGAAATCCCAAGGTGGAAGAATTGATAAGGAATATAAATAAATTTGAAGATGGAGAACAGGTGGTTGTGTTCTCACAATTTACGAGCTATTTGGACATTATTGAAAGAGAGCTCTTGAAGGAAAAACGACTTGTTGTGTACAAATTCGATGGAAGGCTAAACATGGAACAACGAGAAAGCATATTGAAAAAGTTCCAAAACTACAAGCTAATGAAGTCGATTGTTGGGGATAGTGAATGTGGCACTGATGGCAATGAAGAGAAACATGACGACGACAATGGCAGCCAGAGTGGTGCTGGAAACCAGATCATAGTGTTGTTGTTGTCGCTCAAGGCTGGCGGAGTGGGATTGAACCTCACTGCCGCCTCCAGGGCGTTCATAATGGACCCCTGGTGGTCGCCCAGTCTCGAGGAGCAGGCCATCGACCGAATCCACCGGATAGGACAGCTCCAGGAGGTGGAGGTGGTGCGGTTTATCATGGCAAACAGCATCGAGGAGAAAATGCTCCAGATTCAGGAGAGGAAGAAGGCCATCGGCGAGAGCGTCGGGGCGGGCGAAGAGGAGCGGCGCGCGCGCAGAGTGGAGGAAATACAGATGCTCTTTCAGGGCACACGTGACACGCACAACTGAAGGAGGCGAGAGAGAAACAGCAGAGGCAGCAGAGGCAGCAGAAGCAGCAACAGCCAATTCCCAGCACAGAGCCACTCTTTTCTGTTCTTCTGTTGATTCGTGCCAGCTGCAATTCCTTGTGTTGCCATCACTGCTCAGGCCAGCTAGACCAAGTCCACCGGGCCAGCATCCACTCTATTCCAACTGCCCATACCTCTTGACAGTCACAATGCAAATGGAGATCGACAACAATTCCACTCTTGCCTCTGAGCCCACTGTTCCTGCAGTTTCTGCTGCTGAAAAGCCAGCTGCCCAGAACAACCCCTTCAAGGATGATCTCAGCCAACCTCCATCAACCACTTTTCTGTCAGATCAGATCCACAACCAAGACAGATCTCAGAAT
Source organism: Ascoidea tarda (nom. inval.) (assembly GCA_030560485.1). NCBI lineage: Eukaryota > Fungi > Ascomycota > Saccharomycetes > Ascoideales > Ascoideaceae > Ascoidea > Ascoidea tarda (nom. inval.). The sequence goes on along the minus strand of JAKTTS010000200.1, from coordinate 2,839 downwards.
TCAAACCCTTTTTTGTCCAAAAACTACACCAAATTAGATGGTCTCAAAACCTCAAACCGAATCTACGAAGACATCAAATTGGATCTCAATTGGATTTATTACCAACTCAGCAAGAAAAATAAAGCAAATTCTCATTTTACTCTATTAAGATCTTCAACCTACCAATATTCAAAAGAATTGTCAAATTCTTTCAGTTACAGCAACAGACCCTATCAGCTACTATTCATAGATAGCCATTTGAACTACGCTCCTTTTAATGAGATTCATGACAACATAACAACCCTCAGGGGAATATTGATCAATCCAGACTACATATCAGGCATAGATTCAATCTCTGACTTCTATAATAACATCTTCCACATCAAAATCGTTATCAAAAAAAACCCTCTTTCAGAAACACCCGTCTTAAAACATGATTTCTTTAGAATATCTGAAGATGAATTAAATGATATCGATAAATTAGATCTTCAGCTCTTCGATACCGATATTGACTTTAACTTGGATCATATCGATATAAACTCAATTAAAGATGATTTTCTCATTGCAAATGATCTAGAGATCAAACATAATGCTGCATCACAACAACAGCAAAATCTACCTGATGAAAATCTAATCGATTTAAACGATTCTGATGACTCAAATAATCTCAATGATTCCAAAAATGACTTTGATTTGAATCTCTACTTGAAACGAAAATTAAAAACTCTTCAAAATATTCATCCTTCTTTTATTGACCATGCAACTTATTTCTCTAAAAATGACCACTCTTTAATTCGTATCCAAATTTCTGGATCAGAACTAACTCCCTTGTTCTTAAAAGACTTTGAAAACGATTCAATCCAAACAAGATTTGCAACCTATCTCTCCTTAAATGATGATGACAACGATCAAATTGGTTCTCCTCCAGACCAAATCTCCTGTTTAAATACCCTACTAAAAGTCTTCAGAGGTCCCTTAAGATTAACTGATAAAAATGACTTTAAATCAATAAAATTCTCTCCAAAAACCTTTGTCGACCTAGATACTCAAGCTCTAATAGACCAAACCTCTTTATTCTACTACAGCAAACATACTCCTGAGATAATACCTTTAAATCGTTATCATTACGGCAAATATGGGTCTATAATTAGAGACAGTTTCATCAGAAAGGCCTTTGAAGTTATTTTTATTGGAAAGACACTATCCAGATTTCTCTTTTTAAAAAATAAATCTCAATATAAACCTCACAACTATACTTTACTATTTAGAAATTTAAATTTCGTTCCAATGCCTGCTTTATTCTTCAATGTCTTTAGAGAATATGACCATAACGAATCTATAAATTATGAAACCCTATCGCTGGATTTCAATTCAAACTCCTCCATCATAAAATTGAACAACTCAGAAAGTTTTGTTAATTTGAGTTTTTTTAATTTTTATTCTGAAAGCTTGTTAATCCATTTATATAAAACCTTCACCGCCACTGATTCCTTACACTCCTATATCTATATCACTGCTTTAAACAAAATCTGCTCTAATAACACCCTAAAAAATATTAATGATACTTCTAATTTGCAGATCTTTGTAGCAGAAGAATTGTCCTTATACGATCTTGTTTCTAATAATGATGTTAATGAGTCTCTTTCTAATTTAGGTCTAGATTTTATTGACTCTTATCAACTACAAAATATTGATGAAAATACTATAATTGAAAAATATTATGATAAAGAGCTAAAAACTGGTCTTGATGTTTATTCCATCAAAAAATTAAGAAAATCTCTTCAAGTTTTGGCCACTGCAAAAAAATCACAAATTTTGAAAAATTTCCTAGAAGAAGAATTATTAACAATTGAAGAAGCTTATGAAGTTTTAACTGTTGACTTTTCTTGTGATGACAAAACTATTGAAACTAGCTTTTCTATTAGACTTAGTGATGAGGGGTTATCATCCATAGAAAATTTTAATAAAATCAATAAAGCCCTTTTTACCATTGCCATTTATCGAACATCCTTTTATCTTTTGGATTTTTATGAACAGGATAATATTGATTTAAACAACAACTATTATTTACCAAACGATCTTGACGAGAATCAGTGCTACAGCATTTTAGGTGTTGCTAAGTTCACCACTTGTTTCAAATTACTTCATATTGTAGACAGAAGAATTGCAAATGAAAAAAGCAAATTATTTAAATACGTCGGATCAAATTATCAAAAAACAATTGTCTTGGATTCCTCTCATTTTATGAAATTGAGATTGGCTTTGAGATTTCTTAATAACAACTATCTCAAAAATGAAAAAGTTTCTCTTTATTTGAAAACCGGAAAAATTGAACCCGATGATTTAGAATTGGAAACGCTTCCTGTTGGGTTAAGAAATGTTGGAAATACCTGTTACCTAAACTCTCTTTTACAATATTTATTTGCCATAAAACCACTCCGCGAATTTATTCTTCAATTTGACAAAAAATTTCCAATGACTTTTAACTCCGAAAATATTGATGGAATTCTTGAAAAAAGAAGAGTTGGTAATCGGTTTGTTCCTATAAAAGAAGTCGAAAGATCTTATCAATTGGTTTATCAATTAAAGTATCTATTTAACGATTTGATATCTGCTAAACAGAGAGACATTGCTCCAACTGAACAATTGGTTTATCTAGCATTTACAAATATCAGTCAGGAGGTTGATTTTATTGAAGAAAAACCCCCAACTGTGCCATTACCACAACCCACACACCAACAAAGAAATAAATCACCTTATTCTTCAGAGTTGTCAGTTGTTCCTTATGAAAAAAACGTAAACAAAAACAGCGATTTAAATATAGACTCCAACAATAATTTACCTTATAAGAAGTTAAAAA